>BPLR01020038.1:0-40979 GCA_021605095.1 Caerostris extrusa
ATTATTAAAAATGTAGAAACTGTTGATATTTGTAGTGCAATGCTTATCAAAATTTGTTTTCCTTACAAGAAATTATATATTAAAAGTTAATTGTTTGAGATTTATAAATTTATAGTTGAATAAGAACTATTGTTGTAATTATGATTTGAATATTTTGGGGTTTTGTAAAAATTTTTATTATTATTTAGTGCAATTCTAACTTCTTTCAATAATTTGCATTTACCTAAGAAATTATATTAAAGTTTAGTTCTGTTTTTGCCTACTTATGTCTGAGTGGTTAGTGATCAAATCTGTTAATACAACAGATTTAGATGTGGTTCTCGTAACTTTTACAGTTATTATTATTCTAAATCTAAATCTCAATTATTTGTATAAGTTGTGGCTAAATCTCAACATAATTATGTAATTTAACCACATTTATTAATTTTTTTTCTCCTTTTGAACATGACTATTAATATTGAGAATAAGTATGTTTTTTAAAATTGTTTTGTGCATATTTATATATATATATATGAAATAACTGTAATATTAAATGAATACATTTAAATTGTTAGAAAAAAATGAATACAAATTATAGCTACTGATTAAGTTGCAATTTCATAACAGTAATACAAACAATGTGTAATTAAAATAGGGCTGTCGACTGTATTTACTTATATTTAGTATCAAAATATATAAATATATTCAATTGCTTTCGATATTATTTTGTTCTAACTATTGCCTTATTAAAAAAAAAAATGTACAAATTTTGTATCTGCAGTAACTTACAGGGTATTTATATTTGCATAAGAATCAGAGTAAATTTTTATTTTTAAATTACATTACCTACAAGTCTAATTTGATTTTCATAATTGTCTTGATAAATATTTTGATAAAAATGTTTTTCATTCTCGTACACTTAATGTTTTCTTTTTCATTTATAAATTAGTTTCATAGTTTATTTAAAAATAATTCAATGTAATAGAAAGTAGGAGTAAAATAATATATCTTCGAGAGTTTAAAAAAATTATTTTTTGATCATAAAAAAAATGTTATTTACTGTATATTAAAAAATCATTTTGAAATATAAGTATGTGTTATATTTAAAAGAGTCTAGAACTTATATTATTGATATATATTAGTGACTCCTGAAGCCAAATGGTTAAGAGAAGGTTTTTATGCATTTTGATGTGATTTAATCTTTTTAACAATTACTGATAAGTAATTTCAAATACTCACTTCTCAGAATGCATGGAAACCTTTTATATAATGTGTACAGAGAAGTTAGATTATTTTATTGTAGATTTCTTATTAATTGTTGATTTTTACTTGTTAATTGCTGAAAACATTGTTATAGTATTTTTTCTTTTTGTTTAATATTTTGAAGTATAGAATTTTGTTTTAGAGGCTCATGTTTTAGTGATGCTATAAAAAATTTGTGTATACATATTTGTTTACAAAATATTTATAACTTGTTATACTTGTGTAGGCCAGAAAATGGTAAATTTAAAAATAATTTTTAAAAAATTGAAATTAAAATTTTATATAAATTGTGTGATATTAGTTGTCTTTTAAAAATTCTATATAATCCATTGATTTTTTTTCCCCCATCTTATGGAAATTATTAGCATTTGATTTTTTTTTCTAGTCTTAATTTGTTTTTAATAAATTAAAATTTTAACATTTATATAAGTTCTGATATATAATTTGTAAATGTTTGTTAACGGTAACAAAAAAATTGCAAATATTTCATCACGATGAATAGCTATATTGTCATTAGTCCTGTTGGGAGAAAAATTGTTCATTAAAATAGTTTATCAAAACGTGCTGCGACTACATGCAATTAAAATTTCAATTAAAAATTGCTTTTTTATATTTATCTAGTCATAAAATGTGACAAAAGAAATTTTCAATATCATGTTATTCCCTGAATTGTTTTATTCATCCTTATTTTTATGTTATAAATTTATATTTGACTGTTTTGATAGTTATTAATTTTATTTGTGAATATTGCTGTCATATTAATCTTAATTGCAAGATTTGCATTCTACGATTACATAGAATTTTGTTTCTTGAAATAGCATTCCATTTTTTTTTATGCCTCAGTAGCATTGCTAAATTTTTGAAAAGTATGTAATCTGTTTTATGGATTTTTGAAATTTTTCAAGCTGTTTGGAAATAAAAGTACAACTATGTCTCTGATAATTCTGTTTCTTTTATCACATGCACACACATGTAGTTCGACCACGATTGTGTGAAAAGATAAGCATTCAATTTAAAAACTGGACGAATTGATATAATTATTAAAAGGTACCAAAAGCAATGGTGAAAGGAAAAAAAAAAATTTCATAAAATTCTGAAAACTATTGTCGAGTCAAAATTCAAACATTGTCCATACAATGATGGTTGAATTTTAGTTATATATATAATACCTTATATATATAAATAATTACTGCTATAATTATAAACAAAAAGTGAGGTCTAGAATAAGTTTGAATTTCTGTTGTTTACATTGATAATAAGCATACTTTTTATATGGCAGTTTTTAATTTAATTGACACAAGACATAGCAATCTTAAAATTTGAATACAGAAATTTGAATTTGTTTTATTACAATTTTCATTGAAATTATTCGATGAGAATGTTTTATTCATTATCTGAATATACTTAAAATTTCCATTCAAGGATTTAAAAGCCAGCTCAATAAACAGTGTTCGTTTTAATATATAACACAATTGTGTAGAAATTTTCAATATTGCTTATATAAATTATATTAATAATGTTCTGCAATTGCATATAAATTAAAATATGCAAAAGAAACCACTTTCATTTTATTTTTAAAAATTCAAAAAGTGATAAAAATTTAGCTGACATGATATGCAAAGGAACATCTACACAAATATAATACATAAATTGCAACAAGTACAAATTTGACAGCATTATAAATTTAATATTTTTTAAGGCAATATTCGAAAAATTCATAAAATAAGTTTACAAAACGAGATTCGTTAAAGGAATGTTAACTTCTATTAAGTAGCAAAATAAAAAGTCACAGAAAATAAAATATAGAAATGCATTTTAAAAAGTTCATATCACATACAATGTGTTAAGCTATCGATAAAATGCAGTACACATATAGCATAACAGTCGATACTTTGTCAATACACAGACATTTAGTTAACACTCCAAAAATAAATGCATTTTTCCAAGTACTATATATTCAATTTATACTTTTAAATACAGATAAATTTTAATGTCTTTTTTTGTAAAAATATGACATTTAAAAATCTATACAGTATTCAATTAAATGCATTATGTTGCAAGAAAAATATGAAATATATAATTTTTTTCTTATATTAATATCCAAAAATAATAAATAACTTTTGATCTTTCATGACAATGAGTTAAACATTTTAAATCAGCTATCTGAAACTGGAAGATGTACATATAACAGTTTTAAGCTACTTTAGATTACTATTTTGTAATTACTGACATTTGATTTTAACTTCGAGAGAGAAAAATACACGCTCACAATGGTTTTAAAAATACTGTTTGAAAGCAGAGAACCAATTTAATGTGAAATGACTTATGTACAAATAAATTTGTGAAATGAATGCTCAACATTTGTATTTTTATAGGTAAAGAAAAAATTGGGTCACCTAGATATTTTTTTCAAAATGACTATCATTCATTAAACATGAGAATCATTGTAAGTAGTTCACATAACTTTAGAATTAAAGACTACTTTCATTCAAATTTTCAATATCTACCACTTGGCCATTGAGTCCACCATTCAAGTGACGATGGTCATGCGAACGTAATTTTTGATGCCTGAAGTTTTCATAATGCACTAGTCTCGTAACATCTACCAAATCTTGCATATGTGTCCTATGTAAAAATTATAAAATAAATTATAAGCATACTAATTTGCCTTATGACACCAAAAAGAGAAAACATTAACAAGAATCTAAATAAATCTTGGTATTTTTGAATAACCTACCCTGTTTTTTACAACACACTCTACTGAATATATTTTATAAGATGAAAATCTGATAAAATTAAATAGTAAATTCTTTGAGATTATGATTTTCTATTAACAGTTACTAGGCAATTTAAAATTTTTCTCATCATTATAAAAAGATTTAACAAAAGTATATATGAAAATAAAGCACAATAAATTAGTACCGGACAGTGACTTGGCCATCAGGCCCAAGATATCTGTTATGGGGCCTGGTGGCTGAGTGACTAGCTCAGTGCCACAGGTTTCAAATTCAAGTTCTGACAGTGCCATGGATGTTTGTAGTGGTTCAGAATCCACTTTAAACCATAGGTCCTCGTCTAATATGACTGTAGAGCTGACAACCCTATCGTAAAAAGAAAACCATCTCTTGTTACTGAATTTGCTAGTCAACAGACAGCTATGGTCCAACATGGACTTGCAGTACCAGAGAGTTAGATATTTATTGTATATTTTATTCTTTTTAAAAATTAAACCACTTATCAGAAATAAATAGTTTTTCAAACTTATTCATAAAGGACAATGGTATTTAAATATTTTCTCACCAGTCATATAAAATATGAAAGAAATACATTTATATATACAGTATTTAAAAAAAAAAATAATAACATTGTAGCCATTTATTTAATTTCATAGAAATTTGAAACATCTTTTTTATCACAGTGAAAGAAAGATGGAGAGAGAACAGATGATTCTTGTTTTTCCCACTTAAGGAAATTTTTTTTTTTTTTAAACCTTAGCAAGTTTAAAATCTGGCAAACTTTATCACTTGAATAATAATGTAAATCGTTTTTAATTATTATACCCTTTTATTTTCAAATTAATAGTAATAGTAAAGAATACTTTTCTTTTCCCTTAAAAAGCACTATGCATAATTAGGAAGATGCATAATACCAAAGCCCACATAATAAATTAATCTATATTAAAATATTTTTGCACTTCATTTGTTTTTTCCCGCTGACAATTATCAGATTATGTCCACTTACTATATTATATTGTAAAAAAAAAAAAAAAAAACTATTATGAAATCATTTTTTACAGTAAGATTAGCAAGAAAGTAAGACTTTTTTTAAATATATATTATTAGCTACATTATTATAATTATGTAAAAAAGACATTTATGTAGTAACTAAGAAACTCATTTACTAATTTTTTTTTTTTTTTTTTCAAAAATAAAACTGTTTATGAGCTAGATGAGTTCATAACATGTATTTTAATAAAGGGATAATCAGTTTTTAAGTTAATGTAATTTTTTATTAAAAACCTGTACCAATGGATATACTTAACAGTTACATATGAAATGATTTATTATATGCATGTTAATATAAATACTTATATAATAGTTTTAAATAATAATTATTTTATATTAAGAAAAGATTTGCATCCATTATTATGAGATTTAAACACCAAAAATTCAGAGTTAGGTTAATTTTGTATTATAAAATATGAAAGTGTGTGTATGTTATAAATCAAATCCATGTTTGTGTTTTAAATTTTCACTGAGATTGAATTATTTTTGGTGCATGGCATCATAAATTGGCCATTCCTGCTTTAATGCATTTATAGTAAATATGCACGGATAAATTTGAAATCTAACATATCAAAGTTTCAATAATACATTATAAATAGGGATTGCAATATCGGACCAAAGTTCAATACCGGTATTCGGTAATTTTTAGATCTTAATACCGGTAGTAGAAATTTTAGAAAAAGAAAAAAACACGTTTGTTTTTTTTTGTTTTTTATTTGCCAGTTTTATTAGAGAATGTAAATATCCAAAAAAATTTGTACCTTATAAATTATAACAGTATATAAAGAATCACAATAAAAGTAAAGGAATATCTTATTTATTTAAATCACAAAAAAGTGTAAATATCACTATTCAATCTGTGATACTATTGCAAATTTTTAAAATGTGATCTTAAAATCATAATGCATCAATTGTACTATTATTAAGCCTGGAACGTAATTTTTGTGCAAAAATTACCAGCTGTCGAAAACACTCTTTCAGCATCTATGCTAGTTGGTGGTACTGTTAGCAATCTGCAATATAGTTTTCAAGTATTTACCTCTAAATCCCTCATCTTCAAATAAATCTCTTTCTCGTCGGATTGTTTTGTATATAGCTGATTTCTGTATTGTATTCTGATTGTTATAGCTGATTTTCTATATGATCTTAAATGTGATGATTAAATGATCTTGTAGAATTTCTAGTTTTCAGATAAAAATTCTGAATAAGAATTCCAGATAAGAATAATTTCACAGATAAGAATTCTAAATTTCTAGTAAATACCGAAAAAATGGTATTTAATACTGGTATTGCAATCCCTAATTATAAATTTAATAGGAACTGTTACTGAATTAGCAAAAATAAAAATAAAAAATTTCTCACCTAATGAGCATGTCTCTAAGATCAGGGAACTCACAATGAGCTCGGTTTTCTACCTCTACAGTTCCCCACTGGGTTTTCCTGCCGTAGATTGTGCGTCCGTTTATCTGGTGCTGCACATTGCTGCCCACCACAGCGAAAGGAATCATTTCCTGAAAACAACCATTTTATAAAAGAGAAATATTAAAAAAGATAATATCTTAAAACAAATATAGAAAAATAGATAATTAATGATAATAGTTATAAAGATGATACAAAAATATAATCAAGATATAACAATTATAAACAAAATTGATAAATCTAAAATATTCAATTAATTTGATAAAAAAGTTACAGTAAGCTAGCTTGTGATACATCAAATAAATATTTTAAAATAAATTTTAACTTATTTAAATACTTATACACAATATATAATAGAGAGAAATTTTTAAATATATTTTATAGAAAAGCATGGATGATTCAGAAATTTCATATAATTAAAATATTACAAAATGCAGACATTTTAATTTTTAAAGCAATATATTTGTAATATATAAATTTTACATCGTAAAATTAAATATTACCCTTATTTTATTATTAGCTATAACATCCTCTGGTTCTTCCTCCAGATCATTGATAGGATAAATGTTAATGCCATTCTTTTCTAAATCATGCTTTATCTGAAAATGCAACAAATATTATTTTTTTTATTGTCTTCATAAAAAAAAAAAATGAATTATTTTCTTCAGAAAGAGTTCTACAACATATTTAACGCAATGAGTAAATATTCTCAACGGCATCCACTCACTCTTTGTTTGAAAGCTATCCTTTCCTCGACAGTCAGAGTGTCAGCTTTGGCAATAACAGGAACTATATTTACAATTTTGTCTAATCTCTTCATGAACTCTGCATCAAGGGGAGTCAAGCTGTAAAAAAAAAAAAATACAAAGAATTTTTAAATTAGAAAATAATTTTTAATGATAAAAATACAATTAAGTTCTTAAATGTTCAGATCATATATCATTACAATTTTTTTGTAAATATGTAAACAATTGTTTAACTTTAATTAGTCATTTTTTTTAGCTATTTGTTTTTTAATTTATTTGCTTTATGGTGTAAAAATTTTTAAATTCCATAAAGTATGCCTAGTGTACACTGTATAAACTAAATGCATCACTGCCATTGATTAACAGCTGTAGCTGCAGACAGTTTCCTTTCAATGCAATGAAATCTGCATTTTATATCTGCCATTCTGCAAGTAAGTGAATGGTGTACTATTTGCCGTTTATTAACCCAAAATCTAAATTCTATTGTTGAAAGTATAGTGTGTTAACTGTAAAGCCGTGCAAACCAGAATTCATACAATATATTTTTAGTTTGTCTTTTTTAGGTACTAATTTTAATTCTATACTTTTTAAATGAAAAAAACATAAAAAAATCTATATTATAAATAATTTTAGCTATAATGAAATATATAATAAGTTTGAGCATAAATCCTCTTTTGAGTGATGGTCCAGAATGCATGGCGGCTGCAACAGCTGGTCAATCAAAGACATGATGAGGAATAAGTTCGACATCAGGGCAATTGTCACATATTTGGTATTTTTAATGCTTTCAGCAGAAATTCATATTTTTGTGGTGCTTCATTCTTAACCTTGCGAGAATAGTAGCTTTTTCTTGTCACCATTTAGTTCTGTAATTTGGTATTATTTGATTTTCTTGTATTCTTCAGGGGATACGACAAAACAACAATAAAAAAAAAGTTTTTTAATATTTAAAATAAAGAAAAAATTTAAATAACAAAATAAAATATTAATTGTAAAATAACAGTATCATGCATTATTTAAAGATTTTACAACATGATAAAAACATACATAGAATAATAATAGTGACAATTAAATTGAGTGAAAATGGAAAAATAACTCACGAATGCCCAGTAGGAGGAATGAAATACAAGCAGCAATGCACTCGTGTATCTGGTATGTACTTCTTCCTAGCAATGCTTTGTTCTTCATTGAGGTATTTTTCATACTGCTGGTTTATGTAATCTAATATGGGCAGCCAGCTACCAAAAATACAATGAGATAAAAAAAAATAAGTAACATACAACATCAGTACCATAAATATTAAATTGAGAAAATATTTAGCGAGTCTAATTCTTAGAATATTTTCAAAATATCTATGAATCTATAAAAAAATCTGAATTCTAATTCAATAGGGAAAAAAATTTAAATTTATATAAAACATTGTGTTATAACATAATGTTTAAGCATATATAACATGTTGTTTCTTTCTTTCCATGGAATAAACAATGCTTATTTATATTTTCAGATTTAAAATAACTATTTTAATTACACAGACAATTTAAAGAAGTTGCTTAGTTAGATATTTCTCAAGAGAATTAAAATATAAAATTTAAGAAGAGTTATTAAGAAAAATATTAAATTCCTAGTGATTGAATTTGAAGAAATATACAAAATCTACTAAAATGGTATTAATTTATGGAACATCTATGCTTTATTGTAAGTTTTATCTCACTATTTTTTTATAATTTAAAAAATGAAAACCATAAATTCTCACCAATTTTCATTGTTGATATGATCTCCAAATCCAGGAGTGTCAGTAACTGTCAGTCGCAATCTAACACCTTTTTCTTCGAGCACTAAAAGAAATAATAATTCAGTTAAAAACAGTTTTTATATCATATAGACATATTTATTTAACTAGGAAAACACTGATACCAAAAAAAATAAATAAATAAATAAAAATAATATGTATTACTTTTAAATAATGTTATAAATATATTAATATAGTAGCCATCAAAATTAAGAAAAGTATAATAAGTTTCTTAGATAATTTTATTAGTCCAACTCTCACATATGCAAAAAAAGGAGAATTTAATAATTCCTCTATCTTTGGATTAATCACATACTTTTTTATATATTTAAATATAATAATTTTGAAGAATTCTTACATACATATTTTATTTTCATGGTGTGCTAACATGAAATATTTTAATACTCACAGGCATACTCATGGGTATATATATTAATAAAAGATATTTGCAAATTATGGGCCTGATATCCAGACTAACACTTGGTGCCACAGGTTTCAAGTTTGAGCCCGGTGATACTAGGAATGTGTGTAGTGGTTTGGAATTCATTTACCATAGATCCTGGTCTAATAAGACTACTACATCACATCACAATACAACACAACACATCATTGTGCCTAGAGACAAGTTGCCCCTTTACAGTTTGGGAATGATATGGGTGAGAAGTTTGATTGGGCTCTGTGCACTCTATGGTCATATGAGACAGGGACCTACGGCTTAAAGTGGATTCCAAAACACTACTAACATTCATGGCACAGCCGGAATTTGAGCCTGAAACCTGTGGTACCGAGCGCCAGAGACTTGCCACTCGTCCACAGGCCCCCAGGTCTAATAAAACTGTAGAGCGTTGGGCATAGAACTGACAACAATACCCCATAAAAGAAAAACCATTATCTCAAAATCTGTCAGTAGGCAGACAGCTTTGGCCCACCATGGGCTGTAGAGCCAGGGAGTTAATTTGTTAATTATTTACAAATTATTCTCTTTAAAACATCCAATAAATTTATCGATGAACTAGTAATCAAAATATTAAGATTATTTCTTTGAAAATAAAAATTTCCATTCAATTCAGAATTCTACAAACAATGTCAAAAGTATTTTCTTACCATGACTGACAGACTTAACTTCTGTTGTTTTAGGAATCTTATATAAGCCATTTTCATCTCCTTCGACTTTCACACAGGTTCTTCTACTTACACTAGCTTTAAACAAAGTGTTTATGAGTGTAGATTTTCCAAGACCACTCCTACCTGAAATAGTTTTTAAAATCAATATATTTTATAAAAATATTATCAATTTATTACAAATAATTAAAAAGAATACATACATAAATGACTTAAAATATTAAAAATGTAGTTGTTGAAAATAAGGTGAATCATTAAACATGTTTAAAAATATGTTTCTGATTTTAATTAAAATCTGGTGCATGTATTTTTGGTCTTTGTGAAGTGATAGTATAGAATTACTAATGATAACCTAAAAATTTAAACTATTATTAGAAAATATAACTATTAATTGGAATAGTTTCAGTATAATTTATATTTTGAGGGAAAAATAAGCAAATTATGATTATGAGAAAAGATTTTATTATGCATTACTTTTTATTAATATGTATTCTTTGTAAGTAAAACATTTTTAATATTTTTAACATCCAGTAATAAAAGTATTTTTACAGAAGTGATACTTGTTGGTAATAGAAATTTGTCATTAAAAATTAGTTTGAGAATTTAATCATTCATAAGAAAATATTTTTAATATTTTAAAATAGTTAACAATAAATATTTTTTTCATATACAAAGATAATTTTTTTTTTTTTTTTATAATTATTTGAATACTTAGTACATAACACAATATACAAATTTATGTTTAAATTTTTTATATTACACAAAAAAAAATTATTCATAAAGCATTCATCCTATTTTTAAATTTAAATATTGACAATCACATTTTAAACCACATATTTATTAGAATCAGTAAAAAAAAAAATAAAATGCAGGCAGAGATGAATTAATCTTGTAAAATAATACTTGTACACAATAATAATAATACATAAATAATACTTGTTGGTAATAGAAATTTGTCAGTTAAAATTAGAAAATATTCATAAGAAAATAAGAAAATTTTTTTTCATAAACAAAGATAAAAAATTTTTTTTTTTAATTATTTGAATACTTAGTACATAACACAATATACATATTTATGTTTAAATTTTTTAATATTACACGAAAAAAAAAATTATTTATAACGCATTCATCCTATTTTTAAATTTAAATATTCACAATCACATTTTAAACCACATATTCATTAGAATCAGTAAAAAAAAAAAAAAATGCAGAGAAGTGAATTAATCTTGTAAAAACTTTATTAATAGAATAAATTGAAAATTATTTTTATTCATAAAATCATGAATAATAAGTATATTTTAAGAAATATTTTACATGCTTATATATAAAAAAAAAAAGGTTTGCTTTTTAAGAAAATCTATTTGGTTTTAAAATCCCATCAAATATATGTAGGAATACATTATTTTCTATTTTATTATTCATATTATATTTTAAATTGTTTCATTGGTACATTATACAAGCAGCACTTAAATTTCTTGTAAAATTCACATGAAGAAATAATGAATGTATACATGGGAATGAAAAATTAAATAAAAAAGCTTACCAACGACTATAATATTGAATTCAAATCCTTTTTTAAGCACTTTCTTGCGAATCTGTTCTTGTAAAGTATCAATGCCGACATACCCAGACACATCTGTTTTGAGATTGCCCCATTGGGTGGTTTCTGTTAAAGTATCAGCCATAACTGTTATGAAAGCATTCACACTCAACTGGCCTGCAATTAAATATATAAGCTTATTAAATCATTCAAATAAACTTGTTAATTCTACATTTAGTTCTAAACATATAATTTTTTTTTTCAAATTTATATTTTAATTTATTTAATGATATTAATAGTTTTATACTAGTTTAAATGCACTCATAAGTACATTTTACACTTTGATGAATATATTAAAAAAATCACATCATTTTCAGATTTCAAAACATGTGATTATACTAAAAAAAATCATGAACTCTTTTTATATGTATAATATATATATAAAGTTTAAAAGCTACATTTTTAAACATCATCCATAAATTGTTCAATGTGTTATTTAAATTATTATTAATTATGCTTCAGCTTAATTTTCATTATAAATTGCAAAAACAAACATGTTCATCATGTATTTAATTTTTAAAAATTCTGTAAGAATTCAAAGAATTTTTTTTTTTCAATTATTAACAATTTTCCAAGATATCAAATGGATCACAATAATTCTGTACTATTTTAATAATTTATCAAATAAAGATTATTTAATATTTATTATTATTAAATATTTTAATACAATTTTATAAGTAATTCTAACGTCTCATGCTCTCTATATTTCATGAATATTTTCAAAATAATAAATAAAAACAGTTGTTTTAAATCAATATTTTTCCATACAAATTATTCAAATGGACAAAAATTTCAAAAAACAAAAATAATAAAGAATTTTGATAAATTATTTAATTTTATTTAATACCAAAATAACAATAAATACCATTAACCTATGAGCAAAACATTTGATAAATACAAAAAGTAAATATTTCATTACAATACACCTTAAAAAAAATACGTTTACTTCTTTTAATTGTTAATAACTTTTTTTGACATTTAACTGACAAATCTTTTAAACTTATAATTAAATAAAATCACAAACAAATTATTATTTACATATAAATATATATTATTAAATTGTTTATATACATATTATTAAATTATACGTATAATGCATAAAATTTATTAATATATATAAATATATAATGTTCTATATTTATGACTAAGTCAGAAATTTTTAATAAATAAAAAAAAAATATTACTAAATTGTTTTATAAAACACTAAAAATAAAATCTACCGATAATGCTATCGGCACAAATTTAATAACTAAAACACAGCACTATTACATAATATACTACACTATAAAAAAATTTTACGGATACCGAAACAAGAACAGTTTTAACAAAGAATTTGCTACGACTTAAAAAGTAAAAATCACAAATATCTTACCTTTTAAAAGCTATATCATTTCCAAACAAGGTGAAAAATCTTTAAAAAAATGTTACGCTAATGACTAAGCAAGGTAAATAAACCGTTTCATTCAAACCACAAAACGCATTCCAACGGTATCAATGAAATTTAACATCGAATTTCACACCAAAATACGTGCTCACAACATGCCGGTCGAAAAGTTAATCGCGGTGAATCATACCAACAGTTAAAAACTCGCTGGCGCACTGAGTGCAACAAAACGATAAGCTGTGCAGCCGCAAGAGCTTCGCAGTTCAGCTACATAACGAGATCAGCATTGGCGAAGAAAAAAATAATAATAAATAATTTGGTTTCTTGGGTGTGCGAAATCCGGTTTTTATGCCATTTTTTTTTTTATGTTTATTAATTTTCTTCTTTTCAATAAGTCGTGTCTATCAAGCTTGAAATTGGTTTCGCTTTTGCAATTTTTTTTTTTTTTTTTTTTTTTATCTACGTGCTGAGAAGTAAAAGTTATATTATGGATTTGTTTTGACCTAGATAAATAATTTTAGCAGAAAGTTTGTTTATATTGTTTTGTGTTAAGATTGACAAAACGGTTGAATGGATTATCTTTTTTAAAAATATTTTATTGTAATATTTTTGGTACTTTTATTATATTAAGTAGGATTCATTTATATTATTTTAAATATGATTTATTTTAATAATTTATTGTAAAAATTATAAATATGATTCCTTTAAATATTTTATTGTAATATTTTTGATACTTTTATTATATTAAATAGGATCCATTTATATTATTTAAATAGATTTATAGGAGTATATTATTTTAAATATGATTCATTTTAATAATTTATTATAAAAATTATAAATATGATAATTATAAATATGATTCATTTAAATATTTTATTGTGATATTTTTGGTACTTTTATTATATTCAAATAGCATTATATTATTTAATATGATTCATAGGAGGATATTATTTTAAATAAGATTCATTTAAATATTTTATTGTAAAAATTATAAATATGATAATTTATTATAAATAGGATTCATTTAAATATTTTATTTTAAATATTTTTCATTTTTTAATTATATTAAATAAAATTATAAATGATTCATAGGAGGATATTATTTTAAAAGGATTCATTTAAATATTTTATTGTAATATTTTTGGTACTTTTATTATATTAAATAAGATTCATAGAAGATAGTTATTTTAAATAGGATTCATTTTACTAATTTATTGTAAAAATTATAAATATGATAATTTATTATAAATATGACTCATTTAAATATTTCATAATGTTTTGGTACTTTTATTATATTAAATAAGATTTTTGGTACTTTTATTATTTAAATAGATTCATTTTAATAACTTTTTAAAATTATAATTATTTAAATAATATCATGGTGATATATAAAATTCATTTTAATAATTATAAAATGATTCATTTAAATATTTTAAATATTTTTTGATTATATTATTTAAATAGGATTCATTTATATTTTATTTTAAATGATTCATTTTATAATTTATTTAAAAATGATTCATTTATATTATTTTAAATAGGATTACATTATTTTAATAGTATTCATAGGAGGATATTATTTAAAATAGGATTCCTTTTAATAATTTATAGTAAAAATCATAAATATAACAATTTATAATATCACGATGGCATATAAATCCATTATGATAATTATAAATATGAATAATTATTAAATTATTGATTATTAATTAAATATTATTATTTCTTCGTGTTTTTTTAAAAATATTGCACTCTCTAAAAAATCTGCCTGATTACAAACTGAAACTCAGAAAATGCGCTACGAGTTTTTTTTTTTTTTTTTTTTTTTTTTTTTTTTGTAAGTTAATACAAAATCCAAACTTTTAAAAATTAATTCACATGTTTATTATGCCTTTAAAATTTTATTTCTTCAGAATTCAAAACAAAATGAGGCTATACAGAAAAATAACGAATTATATTTGTTTTTCGCTGACTTAATAATTAATGCAATGTGTTAAAAAATAGAAGTATGTCCTGCTACTAAAATAAAAATAAAAAAACAAGTAATATAAAAAAAAAAAAATTTTTAAAGTCAATTCCTACTTTTTTTCATTATTGCAGAAAGTCCTTTATAAATAATTTTCGGTCATTTTTTTTTAAGTTTATCTGGCGCCATCTATCGGTATATATATGCAACTTAAATCTAAAAAAAAAACTAAAATTAATCAATTAAATTTAATGAATGAATTAATATTTGAAAAACTGTATTAACATCCAGTGTCATCCACTACAAGTTCAAAAAAATTGTATCTGAACTTGAGTGGATGAATAAAAAGTATTTCATGAAAGATTGAAAATTTGAACAAAATATATATAGGGAAAGTGTGAGCTAATAGAAGGAATTGAAAAAACGCATTTTTTGTATTATCTTAAAATTCTAATATTCTATCAATAAAGATTTTGAACCTATACGCTGGGGGCTTGGTTTATAGTCCTAATATAGGAATTATCTCTCTGGCGCTCAAAATATTGTGTCCCAGGTTTCGGGTTCGAGTCCCGGCGGTGCCATGGGTGTTTGCAGTGGTTCGGAATCTACTTTAAACTGTAGGTGCCGGTCTATTTAACCCTCGTATGCATAAGATGACCGTAGAGCGACAAATCAAACCAAATAGTAATTATCTTTCTTTAAGGATGTGGCTATTTGATCATACAGATGAACAACTAGAGTGGTTTGACGGGAGTGAATTCAATTTATGGACTTAAAGGTTTCTTGCTTTGATACTCGAGGAAAAAAAATTGCTTAAATTGTTACGTAACGTTTATTTATAAATACTTTTGGAACTTAATCCAGTTACACTAATGAACGTGTCACGTTACAAGTTGACATTTTGTCACAAGCATTTTTACTCGTACCACCCACGTTTATTTTGGAAATAAAAGTGTCAATTTTTTTCGAAGAAAAAAATTCACTTCCTGGTGAAAACGCATCGAATTTCTTCGCATAAATTAGTACCATGAAAAATCATTCTGAAACACACACACACAAAAAAAAAAAACCCCCAGGCATATGTGGGTGATCTTCCGACATTTCGGACAGAAAAATTTAAGAAGGGGCACTAGGGCCGAATTTTCCTATAGGCTAACTAGGCGCCTAGGGCCTCAAGATCAAGAGGGGCCTACATTCAAATTGTTAGCAAAATTAGAATGACACTATTCTAAAAACAGTAAATACACTGAATCGAAAATAAGGAGAAATTCATACACATGACTCATAAACAAACATAAAAATGTATCGGTTAAGATCAACGCGTTCGGCTCATTGGATCAGTTCGTTTGTGTATACTAGATTGCACCAAAGCATAGTTCATACGTTCACTGATTGCTATGGCAAATATGGACGTGCCTTGTGCTACTGAGCTCTGGTTTGTTCTTGCATAAATAAAGTGCAGATTGGAACAGACACCAGGCTGGATTTCCCTATAGGCTAACTAGGCTTCAGCCTAGGGTCTCAAGATCAGGAGGGACCTACATTCAAATTGTTAGCAAAATTAGAATGACACTATTCTAAAAAACAGTAAACACTGAATCGAAAATAAGGAGAAATTCTACACGTATGACTCATAAACAAACATAAAAATGTATTGGTTAAGATCAACGCGTTCGGCTCATTGGGTCTGTTCCTTTGTGTATACTAGATTGCACCAAAGCATAGTTCATACGTTCACTGATTGCTATGGCAAATATTGACGTGCCTTGTGCTACTGAGCTCTGGTTTGTTCTGACATAAATAAAGTGAAGATTGGTGTAGATTGGAACAGACAAACGAACAGACCTATCGATATCCCGACGTTCGGTTATATTCGTATTACTTCGATAATATGAAATACGTGTTAATGTTATTAGAAAAGATTCTTATTCAATTCCTTCTATTGGCTCACACTCTCCCTATATATATCTTGTTCAAATTTTCAATCGTTCATAGAATACTTTTTATTCCTCCACTCAAGTTCAAATACATTTTTTTGAACTTGTAGTGGATGACACTGAATGTGAATACAGTTTTTTAAAATATTCATTCATTCATTAAATTTAATTCAGTAATTTTAGGTTTTTCTTAAATTTAAGTTGCATATATCTACTAATAGATGGCGTCAGATAAACTTAAAAAATGAATGAAAATTATTTATAAAGAACTAGTGAAAAAAAGTAGGAATTGACTTTAAAATTTTTTTTTTTTTTTTATATTACTTGTTTTAGGATTGCGTACACGATCATTTGATTCTCGCCTTTTGAGTTCAGTAGGTTCAATACTTTAGTGAAGTGTTTATAGACTATTGAAAAAAATTTTTGTGACAATATTTCATATTGATATATATCCCAGTAATGATGTATTTCATTATCTCTCATGTAATTTACAGACTTAAAAATGGGAGGTGAAAGGGTCTCATAAGTGGAATTGTCTAGGGCAAGGATTGACAAACTATGGCCCGCGGGCCAACTCCATCCCGCCGGAAGGTTCTATCCGGCCAGCGGATAGAATTTTAATTTGCCGTCCGAGGCAAATTAAAAGAAATATATAGTAGTTGTTTCTAAATATGCCAAAGTTAGAGTTTTACAAATCATTATAGAAAGCTAGTTTCCCAAATTTAATATCTCACGCCCAGAAAATCAGTGCTATGTTTGCTTCATCTCATATATGTGAACAAGTGTGTTCAACTATGAACCTTAGAAAGAATTACTTCAGAAGTAGACTGACAGATGAGCATTTAGCCTCGTTCCTTAGAATCGGTGCATCTCACTTCGAACCTCACTATAAGGAACTATTAAATTGTAATACTTATATATTGTTTTTAAAATTTTAGAAAAATTTATCTTGGCCCGCCAAAATTTTTTTTTTTTTTTTTCAGTTTTTGGCCCGCGACCGAAAAAATTTGTCCATCTCTGGTCTAGGGCCTCTTTTCATCTAAATCCGGTCCTGAGAGGCACCCTTTAAAGCCTCCGCTTGTTGCGTTTCGGACGACGTTTCTTGCTTGTGTTCAACCTCTGACCAGGAAGTCATCGGATCCGAGCAGCCCCATGGCTCCTGTCACAGTTAATTTAAACTCAAAATAAACAGTCTGGCGCGTACAAGGAAATCACTTCTCGTTTCCGTCCATTTGGAAAAAAAAAAAAAAAAAAAAAAGATTGCTGCTCATAATCACAGTTCGGATTGTCGCCCTACGGTCATTTTTTGACTTCAGGCTAATTAGACCGGAACCTGCAGTTTGTGCATTCCGAACCACTCACAAACATCCATGTTACCGGTTTGGTTTGTCGCTCTACGGTCATCTTGTGCACACTTTAGCCTAAACAGCTTAACTATAACTATTAACTGTAGGTCCCGGTCTAATTAGCCCAAAGTGTGCAAAAAATGACCGTAGAGCGATAAAACAAAAATCTGCCCATTTCTGGATGGTAAGTTAATAGTTATAGTTATAGTTAATATTTATAGTTAAGAGTTAATTTTTTTATATTGATGAATAACTATAATATTCCTATATTGATTAGAAATTACTTTAACTTATTTAGAATTACTTTTACGCATATGCGACAGTAGGTTGGCGATCGCTTCATCACTTTGTTTATTTGCGTTGCATTGAGAAAAAATAAATGGTTAAATATTGCTCCATGTGGGGCCTGAATGGCCGAGTGGCTAGCGCTCTGACGCTCGGTACCACAGGTTTCGGGTTCGAGTACCGGCGGTGCCATGGTTGTTTGTAGTGGTTCGGAATCCACTTTAAAAGTAGGTCCCGGTCTAATAGGATCGTAGAGCGTTGCGGGGGCATTGTTACTCCGCGTCCGTGGCTTATCTTCAAGTTACACGCGCCACCTGGGTAATGCAAAGTGAGTACGTCTGTGCAGCACTTTGCCTTAAGGCATCCAAAGACCAACCTGTCTATGTTTGCCAGCTGCATTAGAAAGAAAAAAAAAAATATTGCTCCATGTATGTTTGTGTCGAGAAATTTTTGAAATGGGTTTTATTTTTTTATAGAAGCGTAGGAGTTGATTTATTTGTTATATCGATTGAATGTAGAATGTTCAAAAAACAATTTGTAACAATGCTAGCGGTTGATCTGAAAACTAAACGTGCTGTAGAGTTTTGGGAACCATGATGATTGTTTACCCTTTTTATAAGTAGCATTTTTAGGTTTAGGTCTCACCATGCAGTAAAAAGTTAACAGTTGAAGGCACATAATCTAAATGCATGAGCATTGAACCATAGCACTAAAAACGAATTTCCTGAGTTCGTGTAACGAGATTCATTAAAATAGTTCTCAACAATCAGCTTAAAATAGCAGACTTCGTATAAAAATGGCAAGACACAGCACTCAAAATTCTGTTTTCAGTTGCCGGCCACTTTTGCTTTTGAGTAGCGAATGACTTAAAATCATTCGCTACTATAAAGGCAGATACTACTGTGTCCAAAAAGTAAGACCAATTTTCAATTTAAAATTCCCGGGCTTATGAAATTTCAATTTTTTTCTTTTTTAGGTTGCTGGCACTGTCCTTGACATCTGTGTGAAATTTGACGTCAAAATATTCATTGGTGTTTGAATTACGCTTGGCTCTGTAAGACGCTAAAACGGATTCCGGCGATTTTTGAAATGTCTGAATTCATTGAGCACAGAACTTGCATTCAGTTTTGTTTGCGGAAACGTATAGAATGTTGCAGAAGGCATTCGGTGAGCATTCCCTATATATGAAAGAAATGTTTACAAGTGGTATAAACAGTTCAACAAAGACAGAGAACGCGTTGAAGACGAAGAGCCCTCTGGTCGACCAACCAACCACAACCGACGAAGCTCACGTCCAAAAATTAAATATTTGGTGCTTGCAAACCATCGATTTACAATTAGAGACCTGCTGATGATGTTGGAATTTCAAAAGGATCGGTCCATTTCATTTTGGGCCTCAAACGCATCAAATCTCGTTTGGTACCGAAAACACTGCATGTGCCAGCTCACACTGCATTGATTCTTCGTGACTCTTTCGCCAAAAATGAAACCCATGTCGTTCCTAACCACCGTATTCGCAGCGTGCGACTTCTGGCTATTCCTAAACTCAAAAGACCACTCCGGGGACACCGTTTTGAGTCGATTGAAGAGATTCAACGTGAATCCCCACGCGCTTTGAAGGCTATCGCTGCTGATGATTTTTAGCATGCATTGAGGATTGGAAAAAAAAGTTGGCACAAGTGCATTACTTTGAAGGCGATGAAATAAATTTAGAAGAATAAATAAAGAGGTTTTGAAAAGAAAAAAAAAAAACCAATTGGTCTTACTTTTGTGCATAGTAGTAAAATGACAAGGTACAGCACTCAAAATTCTGTTTTTCAGTTGCCGGGCACTTTTGCTTTTTTTAGTAGTAGCTTTATTGTAGCGAATGACTTAAAGTCAATCTCTACTATAAAAGCAGAAATTTAGCAAATTCAGAGGTATACAGGCTACACTATGGGCACCTCGTACACTGCACCGATATTTTGAAACAAAGTCGTCAAATAATGCCCGAGTCCAATGAGGGGAAGGACTTTCCAATGTGAAGGTTACGAAAGCTTTGGGTTAGGCATCGCGTTTGTCGAACCCAACTCCCTTGGTGGGGGAAATCAACCAGGCAGCTTTGGCCTGATGCTTCTGAAGAAGACTCAGAGAAAAAAAAATAATAAATCAGTCAAAAGAAAAAGGTTTTGCGTATGGTGAAGAACAAATGATAAGAATAAGTCAAAATAAAAAAAGTGTTTGCTTATGGCGAAGAACAATTCCGAGGAAGAATTTTCTTTATGATGAAGAAAAGAATGATAAAGAATAAGTCACCAAAAAAAAAAAATGTTTTTATATTGTGAAACACAAAGGATAAGAATAAGTCATCAAAAAGATTTTTTTTTGTTTCATGATAAAAGGCTCAGAAGATAAGAGAGTAAATCACCAAACAGAAAAAGGTTTTTGTTTAAGAATAAATCACCAAAAAGAAAAAGGTGTTTGCTTATGGTGAAGAACAAAGGCTAAAAATAAGTCACTAAAAAGAAAAATATTTTTTGTTTGGTGAAGAAGACTCAGAGAACAAGAATAAATCACTGAAAAAAAACCCCCACTTTCACTAAAAGTGTTGATATAGAAATCACTAAGTAACATAATTATATAAATTGTTGCTTTAATAATAAGTGTTTGGAGCGGTCTAGAGGTTGCCGAACTTTTTTCTAATGAGAAAGTTCGGTTCGAAATCGGCAAACGGCTCAAGCTGAGGAGTTGTCGTGTTTAAAGCCCAGCAGGAGCATTATAAATCAGTTTGGAAATTGATTAGGTATAAGGAAAAAGTCGAGGTTGTGAAATCTCTGATGTCTTTTTTGTTCAGATAACCCTACATGTTTCACTTTGTGGGATGCTTCAGAGACCAACGTCGACTCACTGAAGTGGTGGTCGTATTAAAAAATGTCGAATGAACTTCGTAAATTCCTTGTTAAATGCTTATAAGCATTAAAAAATGTCGAACGAAACGTAAATTCCTTGTTAAATGCTTATAAGCATTAAAAAATGTCGAACGAACTTCGTAAATTCCTTGTTAAATGCTTATAAGCATTAAAAAATGTCGAACGAACTTCGTAAATTCCTTGTTAAATGCTTATAAGCATTAAAAAATGTCGAACGAACTTCGTAAATTCCTCGTTAAATGCTTATAAGCATTAAAAAATGTCGAATGAACTTCGTAAATTCCTCGTTAAATGCTTATAAGCATTAAAAATGTCGAACGAACGTAAATTCCTCGTTAAATGCTTATAAGCATTAAAAAATGTCGAACGAACTTCGTAAATTCCTCGTTAAATGCTTATAAGCATTAAAAAATGAACGAACGTAAATTTCGTTAAATGCTTATAAGCATTAAAAAATGTCGAACGAACTTCGTAAATTCCTCGTTAAATGCTTATAAGCATTAAAAAATGTCGAACGAACTTCGTAAATTCCTCGTTAAATGCTTATAAGCATTAAAAAATGTCGAACGAACTTCGTAAATTCCTCGTTAAATGCTTATAAGCATTAAAAAATGTCGAAAGAACTTCGTAAATTCCTCGTTAAATGCTTATAAGCATTAAAAAATGTCGAATAAACTTCGTAAATTCGTTGTTCAATGCTTATAAGCATTAAAAATGTTTTAATATTAATAAAATTTTTCAAAACATTTGACCCAAAAGTATATATTTTTTTTTAAACTTTTAGGTCTAACCTTGGCCAGAATGGCTCCGTCAATAATTCATTGGATTTCCAAACTAGCAGACCGAACCCGAAATATTCTGTATCTATGTCAGGAATGGGCACTATAAATAAATCTGTAGACCGGAATATCTCTATGTGGATTCGAGGGAATTTATACCCATAGATGGCACTTTGTGGTGTTAATTTAAAATTGTGATTGTGGACAATAAAAAGTTTTTTTCTCCTTTTTCTGCTATATAGCTGGCCATTGTAGTGACGAACGATTTCATGTCAAAGCATCCAGTATTAAACAGCAATAATATCTATATCAAGGCAGTATTTTTTTTATATTATTATTTTTGTATAATACGATTTCAAATAACTCTAGCAATTTTCAGAATTTATATACCGTTATACGGGTATATACTTATATATACATGTTAAACGGGTAGATACTTATAATAAAAATTGTAATTTCTATGGGTAATCATCAAGTCTATAGTGACAAAGAACTATTCCATCTCGAAGTAATTTTTTTCACAGATTACAGCTGTTAATAAATAAAGAAATAAAACAAGCATTACAATTTTGTTATATATTGACTAATTATTTAAAGAAATGGGAGAGCTATGGCAAAATGAAGAGAAAATTGCAAATAAATTGTAACTCTCTTTTTAAAAATATTTTTATGTTATCTTAATTTTTTTGTTTTTTTTTTGTTTTTTGTTTGTCTGTTTCTTATTCTGTCCAAGAACCTGTGGGGTCTCATGGAAGGAAGAAAAGAGAGGGCTCCTCTGTTGTGACGGAACACCTGTAAGTAGAAGTCTGACTCGACTCCGTGACGCTGAGAAGGAGGGAAGTGCCTTCCTGGAGGAATTTTAGGGAGAACTACCCCTCATTTGGGTATCATATGGGAGAAAACCCAGAAAACACCCACAGGTAGTCCGACTCACGAGGCAAGATGCTGAACATCCCAGAGCCATCGAGGTTCCTCATTTTGAAACAATACCTACAACAAACAGCCAGTGGTTGAAACTCCGCCTTTTCGCTCACCAGCGGCGCACGTTGCCACTGAGCCACAACTCGCGCTAATTTGTTTTATGATAATTTTAAACGTATATTCATCACATGTCATATATTTTACATATTTCTAGTGAACGTTAGTAATATTTATCTATTTAATTCATCATCATCATCAGTGGCACAACGACCCCGTGATGAGCCAAGGCCATCTACCTATTGGCAGATTTCTAGATATGAGATGTTTTCCTTTTACGGGGTGGGGTTGTCAGCCCGACGCCCAACGCTCTACGATCATGTTAGACCGGGACCTAAGGTTTAAAGTGGATTCCGGACCAATACAAGCTTCCACCGCCGGGACTTGAACCCGAGATCTATGCCACTGAGCGCCAGAGCGCATTCTATCTCCATCACACGACATTAGAACTGCCTTCGTTTCGACTTATGCCACTTTTCCAGAAATGTGAACGCAGAACGATAAAATAGAAAAGCAAAAAATGATACAATAAAAAAAAAATAAACGTAGACGATAATTGTCAGAGATTTTACATATTTCTAGTAAATATTAGTTATATTTATCTATTTAAAAAAGACAAGATGAAATGAAGCAATAATAAAAGCAGACGATAATGGATGCGTGGAAATAAATAACACAAACCACTCACCTCTGCCCGCGAGTATTTCAGCCTTTTGAGAATTTTTTCCCTTTCTTGGTTGTTGAGGGCGATGCCGAGCGCCTTCCTCACCACGGAAATCACATTCTGACAGTCGATGTAGCCTCTTCCTTCCGTGTCGGCTTCCAGGAAGCTGTCCTTCAGAACTGCAACGACAAATAACGTCTCACTTAAAACCTTCTTCTACGCGTGCTCCGTTTGGTATTTATGCACACATCTTCGTAGAAGGTGATTCTGTAAATATTACTCCGCATTTATTCACATATATATATTTTTTCCAATGCAGCTGGCAAACAGACATGGACGTCTTGGATGCCTTAAGGCAGGGGTCTCCAAACTTTCCAACCTTCGGGCCATACTGTTTACTCCAGTGATTACCAAGGGCCAAAACCGTTTTCATTTTCTGCCATTGTCTATAATTTCTAGACCAGTCACCGAGTACGCGCTCTGAGCGAGTATACACGCTTGCTAACTACGCTGATTAATTACTACAATTACTATTGTGTGTATCGATACGACCGTGACACTTGACGACATCTAGTGATTAAAAGCGGAAATAGGTAGGTATAATTACCGAGGTATGTTCACTAGTTTATATTGTTAGTGGGATTCATTTCAATTGTTTGTTAGCTGTTATGATTAAGTTAAATTTTCTGCGTATGATGCTTGTCATTAAGCTTTACCTAGCAAGTCAATAAAACCGAATTATTATCATTCTGTGTTTTTTTATCCAACTTATTACAGCAACAACAAGCTATTCGCTGTCACGGACCGGATTGACGGCACAGGCGGGCCGTAATTTGGAGACCCCTGCCTTAAGGCAAGCGCTGCACAGACGTTACTCACTTTGCATTACCCAGGGGCGCGTGTAACTTGAAGATAAACCACGGACGCGGAGTAACAATGCCCCCGCAACGCTCTACGATTCTATCAAAACCGGGACCTACGGTTTAAAGTGGATTCGAACCACTACCAACATCCATGGCACCGCCGGGACTCGAACCCGAAACCTGTGGTACAGAGCGCTAGCCACTCGGCCATTCAGGCCCGATTCTGCAAATATTACTCCGCATTTATTCACATATCCGAGGTACACAATTTTAGTTCTGTATAATTTAAGAGTACCGGTCCCGTCATGCATCCTGGGTAATGCTAAATCTGCTACGTACATGTCAGGCATTCGAAAATATTAACAACAACATTTAAATCATTCGCTTAGTGTGTAAATTAGAAGGAGAAGAGATGAACTCAGAAAAATCTCGTGAGCCATCGCCAAATACTACTGTGTCCAAAAGTAAGACCCATTTTCAATTTAAAATACCCGGGGGTTATGGAATTTCAATTTTTTTTTTTTTAGGTTGTTGGAAATGTCCTTGACATTTGCGGGAAATTTTACATCAAAATATTCATTAGTGTTTGAGTTACGCTTGGCTTCGTGTGACGCTAAAACTGTTTCCGGCGATTTTTTGAAATGTCTGAATTCATTGAGCAACGAACTTACATTCAATTTTGTTTGCGGAATAGAATATTGCAGAAGGCATTCGATGAGCATTTTAAGATCTATATTTACAAGTGGTATGAACAGTTCAAAGAACGCAGAGAACGCGTTGAAAGCGAAGAGTCCTCTGGTCGACCACCAACCTCAACTGTCGAAGCTCACGTCTAAAAAATTAAATATTTGGTGTTTGCAAACTGTCGATTTACATTTAGAGACCTTGCTGATGAAGATGGAGTTTCAAACGGATCGGTCAATTTCATTTTAAGCCTCAAACGCGTCCAATCTCGATGGGTAGCGAAAACACTGAATGCGCCAACTCACACTGCATTGATTCTTCGTGATTTTTTTGCCAAAAATGAAACGCATGTCGTTCCACAACCACCGTATTCACACCGTGCGACTTCTGGCTATTCCTAAACTCAAAAGACCACTTCGGGGACACTGTTTTGAGTCGATTGAAGAGATTCAACATGAATCGGAACGCGCTTTGAAGACCATTCCTGCCGATGCCTTTTTAGCATGCATTGAGGATTGGAAAAAAGTTGGCATAAGTGCATTGTGTTCGGAGGGGATTACTTTGAAGGCGATGAAATAAATTTGAAAGAATAAATAAAGAGCTAATAGAGGGAATTGAAAAAACATGGATAATTATGTTTTGGACTTGAAGCGTAAACACAAATGAAAGATTTGAATTTTTTTTTAATTCGGCTTATATACGGGTTTTGAACATTGAGTAATATTATTGATGAAAACGCATACTCTTAATACACTATAATATGAGGAAAATACAACGCATCAAGGCCAAAAGATAAATATCTAACAGGTGGGCTGAAACGTTCGTAGGCTGACACATAGATGGCGCTACTAGTATTAAATCCATATGATTTTTAGTTAGCCCTGACCTTCAAAAGACACGTGTATAAATTTGACAGCTGTCGCACTATTAGTATGTGAGTTATAGCACTTTTAGTGACTTTAGCACTATAGCACTTCTAGTTATAGCATTTTTAGTGTTCACCACGTGCAGTCCACTCGGCTGACTGTCGATTGGACTCCGGTATGAAATGACGGAGCCATGTTTCATCCACTGTCACATATCGACGCAAAATTCGGGTTTATTACGATTGAACAGCTTCAAACACTGCTTAGAATCCTCAATTCGTTGTTGTTTTGGGTCGATTGTGAGCTCGCGCGGCACCCACTTTGAACAGAGCTTTCGCATATCCAAATATTCATTCACGATATGTCCAACACGATATAACACACGAAATTCCTTTTTATCCATTTTTTCAAACTAACAAAAGTTGCTTCACTAAAGATGCTATAACTCCCATACTAACAGTGCAACAGCTGTCAAATTCATACACGTGTCTTTTGAAGGTTAGGACTAACTAAAAATCATATGGATTTAATACTAGTAGCGCCATCTATGTGTCAGCCTACGAACATTTCAGCCCACTTGTTAAGGGTTTTTTTAAATTTTTTTATTTTTTTTTTATTTTTTTTTTTTTTTTTTTTTATTATTATTATTATTATTATTATCTATGTTACAGTTTAGTGTCCTAGCGTAGAATCTTTAGGGAGATTTCCATACAAGGTGCCATATGAAAACTGACTTGTTTTCGCACCCCCTCCAAGTCACGTGCCAAAAAGGGGGAACTATCTGTTTATCGCCTTAGAGGTCGCCAAATGACTAAATTTGGCGAAAAAATCGTCGCCAATCGACTAAATTTGGCGAAAAAATCCCGGGGCACCTCCAAAGGAAATATCCCCGAATCTTTAATGCAAAAGAGAAAAAAGTACATAATTATATTCGAATCATTCTATTATGTGTCTTGAGGTGAAAACAGAAGAATATCTTCCAGTAGAATCTTCAATGCCATTAAAAAAAAAAAAAGAAAGAAAGGGCCATTCTAATTTTAGAGCGTGCAATCGTCCTGAAAAAAAAAGGTTGAGCAGAAGAAATCCAACACGATGCGTTCCTTGCTCAACCAAGTAGAGTAAACCAACACGCCTGCGGTTTCCGTTCCCGTGCGAATCCTTATCTACAGCACGGCCTACCAGATAAAAACCATTTCCGCTCGTGACGCGGAAGTGGCCAAGTTTCGCAAACACCAAAACCCAGGGGGAGGGTTGGCGAGTCCTTTTCACAGTCTGCTGAACATTTCGTTCTCCAGACGGAATAAATAAAAAGGTTTTTATTGTACGCTTTTTTACCCCCCTTTTTTTTGTAAGGAAAATAAAAGGACTAGAAATGAAAAAATATAAAAAAAAATAAAAATAAAAATTATAAAATCGAAAATGTAATAAAAATTATAAAATCAAAATCGAATAAAAATTATAAAATCGAAAACGAAATCATAAAATTATAAAAGAATTACCCCTTCTGAGATCGGCCTTTTTTTTTTTTTTTTTTTTTTTTTTTTTTTTTTTGCGGGGACGTGTAACAATTTTTACCTTTCAGATTCATCCATTGGCTCCCACCGTTCAGCATAATCCTTTCAGTGTTTGTAAACAAGTTTGTTTACGTTTTCAATAGCATTATGGCATCGACAACGGGTCCCTAATTGTACCGAATTTAAAACTTACCTTTTAATTTCTTTTATTTTGTATCTTACTTTTTATCAATAGTATTTTTTAATTTTTTTGAGTACCACTTTTAATTTGAATTTTTAGAATGCATTATGAATTAAACATGAGGAGGTTTAAGGGATATTTCCCCCTGTTGATACTCCGTAAACGGTACGCCAGTTGCCAGATGCCATAAATAAAAAAACGCCGTGTGTATTCCTTTTGCCTTTTGACTGGAGAATAGATAGTTTTGTTGTTTTTTTATGTATATATATACTGATGCGGTGGTTAATAGAATAACATTGTTAAAACAAGTAATATATAAAAAAATTTTTGAAAGTAAATTCCTACTTTTTTCACTCTATTGCAGAAAGTCCTTTATAAATAATTTCCATTCATTTTTTTTTTTTAAGTCTATCTGGCGCGATCTATTGGTAGATATATGCAGCTTAACTCTAAAAAAAAACTAAAATTAATTAATTAGCATGGGCCTGAATGGTCGAGTGGCTAGCGCTCTGGCGCTCGGTACCACAGGTTTCGGGTTCGAGTCCCGGCGGTGCCATGGTTGTTTGTAGTGGTTCGAAATCCACTTTAAAAAGTAGGTCCCGGTCTCATAGGATCGTAGAACGTTGCGGGGGCATTGTTACTCCGCGTCCGTGGCTTATCTTCAAGTTACAAGCGCCCCCTGGGTAATACAAAGTGAGTACGTCTGTGCAGCACTTGCCTTAAGGCATCTAAGACCAAGCTGTCTGTGTTTGCCAGCTGCATTTGAAAGAAAAAAAGTTAATTAGCATTTAATTAGTGAATTAATATTTGAAAAAACTGCATTAACATCAATGTCATCCACTACAAGTTCAAAAAAAAAAAAAAAAATGTATTTGAAGTTGAGTGGATGAACGAAAAGTGTTTTATGAACGATTGAAAATTTGAACAAGATATATATAGGGAGAGTGTGAGCTGATAGAAGGAATTGAATAAATAAAAAGTGCCGTGTGTATTCCTTTTGTCTTATGATTGAGAATTGATAGTTATTTGTTTTTTTTATTTATGTATACATACTGAGTTAATGATGCGGTGGTTAATAGAATAACATTGTTAAAGGAAATGAGAGCTGTTCTGTAATCGTTGAATCAGTGATTCATAGACTGCAGTCCAATGACATCTGGTGGTCAGTGAGTCAAACGTGGTTGCGAGACATTTTGATTTCTTTTTTTGTACATTAGTAGGGTTTGTGTTTGACTCCTGTATACCTAATGCGATTTTCTGTTCATTTCTCAACAACCTCTCCCCATGTAGTCTCCTATCAGTGAGGAGGGTAGGGCTCTTGTAAAGCACGAACGGTGACTACAACCAAGCTGCCAGCGGATTCGAACATAAACCTTCCTGGTAGTCAGAAAATTTTTAAGCAAATTGTCATGATGTAGAGCAGGGGTCTCCAAACTACGGCCCGCCAGTGACATCTATCCGGCCCGCGACAGCGAATAGCTTTTGTTGCTGTAATAAGATTTGGATAAAAACAGAATGATAATAACTCTGTTTTATTGACTTGCTAGGTAAAGCTTCATGACAAGCATAATACGCAGAAAATTTAACTTAAGCATAACAACTAACAAGTAATTGAAATGAATCCCATTGACATTATAAACTAGTGAACACCCCGCGGTTATTCTCGGTAGTTATGCTTACTTATTTCCGCTTTTAACCACTAGATGTCGTCAAGTGTCACTGTCATCGGATAGACACAATAGTAATTGTAGTAATTAAACAAGCGAATTTAGCAAGCGTATACTCGCTCAGAGCGCGTACTCGGCGACTAGTCTAGAAATTATAGATAATGGCAGAAAAATTAAAATGGTTTGGCCCTTGGTACTTACTGGAGTAAACAGTATGGCCCTAAGGCTGGAAAGTTTGGAGACCCCCTGATGTGGAGTATAGAAGAAGCAAGAATTACTACATTTAATTAATTTAAGAAATAAATTTTTAGTAAATATATATATATTTCAGGCCGCTATTATATATATATATAATAGCGGCCTGATGGTAGAGTGACTAGCTCTTTGGAGTCGGTGCCACAAGTTTCTGATTTAAATCCCGATTGAGGCATGGATGTTTGCAGTGGTTCGGAATCCATTTTAAATTGTCTTCAAAAATAAAGTGTTTTAATAGAGTGAATAAATAATAAAGTCAATAAATAAAGAGTTTTTGAAAAAAAAAAAAAAAAAATTGGTCTTACTTTTTGGGCACAGTAGTATATAATGTTACATAGAAACGGACTTGGGGGAAAGAGACTCCTTCTCGAGCCCAAGGGAAGGACTTTTCCAACCCATGAATTTATCGTTCCCATTCGCGGTATGGGAACAGAAACTATTCATTCGTCTTAGTTAGTCGATTTTTGAACCGAGCTTCATCAGTTTAGAAAACCAACACTGTATTCACAAATGCAGTGAGTGGATCTTTAGTTTTACTAGGACCCTTTGTTAGGATAAAAAAATGCAGTATCCCCTCACAACAATTTTTCATCATTAATGATGTATTACTCAGCTTGTTTTACATTATGAATATGACAGATATATTTTTTTTTTCTTTTAAAACAAAATATTCACACTTTATTATTCAAAAAAAAAAACTATATTTATAATGAAAATGAAATGATAAATAATTTACGCATATTGAATTTCTTTAATTATTTATATAAATAATTACAAAGTTAAATGTCCTATGCAATTTATGTAGTGAATGGAATTTTTTTTTTTATGTCGTATTCGAAATCCTTCTTTAAATTTGTGAAGAAATATTTTCACTAAAATTGTGAATTGATAGTTCGCAACATAAGAAAAAGAAAGAAAATAAATCGCATAAGTTCAGAAAGGAACCAGAATCTTTAATCGTTTTACATTTCAAATTGGCGATCCACACAACAAGACATTCCGATTTATGGATTAATCGTGCCCATCACCCAAACAGCGTAGATACACGTTTCGATTAGCTATCTCTTATTGGGTTTCGAACCGAACTTCCTTAATTCGGAAATCCTATGTGAATATTACATAGAAATAGAGGTGCCAAATAAATATTTATTGTAAGCAAAAACTTAATATTTTTTATTTTAGGATCTTGCAAAATAATAATAATAAAAATAATAACAACGAAACTAACAATAGATGTTATCAAAAAATGTGTTTTCAATATAAATTGCAATTTTGGAACAAAATTGAATTTGTAAGCAATAATGAGAATAGAAATTTTTATAACAATTTTTTTTAAAATTCATTTTTACAAAAATTCTATTTTATTTAGAATATATCATTTATCATTAAATTAACATTGTTGTCCATTTCTACAAATTCCAATGATTTTTTTAACTTTGTTCTATTTGTACAACAACAAAGAGCTAAATACTACTGTGTCCAAAAAAGTAAGACCCATTTTCAATTTAATATTCCCGGGGCTTATGGAATTTCAATTCTTTTTTTCTTTTAGGTTGCTGGCACTGTCCTTGACAGCTGTGTGAAATTTTATATCAGTCTGAGTTACGCTTGCCTTTGTGAGACGCTAAAATAGATACTGACAATTTTTGAAATGTATGAATTAATTGAGCAAAGAACTTGCATTCAATTTTGTTTGCGGAAACGTATAGAATGTTGTAGAAGGCATTCCTATGTCGGAAATAAATGTTTACAAGTGGTATAAACAGTTCAAAGAAGGCAGAGAACGCGTTGAAGACGAAGAGCCCTCTGGTCGACCCTCCACCTTAAACGACGAAGCTCACGTCCACAACATTAAAGATGTGGTGCTTGCAAACCGTCGGTTTACAATTAGAGACATTGCTGATGGTGTTGGAATTTCAAAAGGATCGGTTCACTCCATTTTGGGCCTCAAACGAGTCAAATCTCGATTAGTATCGAAAGCACTGAATGCGGCAGCTCACACTGCATTGATTTTTGACAAGCACCGCCTTCACACCGTGCGACTTCTGGCTATTCCCTAAACTCAAAAGACCTCTCCGGGGACACCGTTTTGAGTCGATTGAAGAGATTCAGCGCTTTGAAGGCCATCCCTGTCTATGACTTTTAAGCATGCATTGCGGATTGGAAAAAAAGTTGGCATAAGTGCATTGTGTCCCAGGGGATTACTTTGAAGGCGATGAAATAAATTTGGAAGAATAAATAAAGAATTTTTGAAAAAAAAATAATTGGCCTTATTTTTTGGGCACAGTAATAAAACAAAATTTTGACCTTCAAAAGATTCGTCCAGTATTCCAAACTGACGCCAACGTCCATTAAATCTCTTTCATCGTGCTTCAATAAACAGAACCACAGACTCAAAATAGATAACAAATCACTCAACAGCATTTCGTATTCATCACGTTTTGATTCACTATAATAATTATTATATAATAAAGTAATCGCCCGCATTTAAACTGCACAATTTAGAATCTTTTAATCTATCTTTGTTGACAATTTATTTTAATTACAACTAGCAATAATACTCTCATTACAGTTTTTAAAAGATAAACAGTGGCAGACGATATTTTTTTTTTTTAATTCTCATTTCATTTCATTTCATTCTTTTTTTATTTTTATTGTAACTAACTGTTGAAATTTGTGCAGCTGCGAGCTCATCCATCAACCATTGCTCTCGATTACAATTTCATTGAAATATTTCAACGGATTTTTTTCCTTCAAATATATTGAAATGAACGATTGAAATGGAATATGGAATAGTTTTTTTTTTTTCTTTTCAAAAATGTTTTTAGAAGCCAATAGCCACAAAACAAACAAGCAACTCTCATGGTAGAGGTTAAAATGTCATTGATGCTAATGAACGTTTAAAAAGTTCAGAGGTTAAAAATTGTGATAGGAGATTATTGATGGAAATTTAATTACTTTCTACTATTCAGTTTTGCGTCTTTAAATGATAAATCGTTGCAGGAAACCTTAAATCCAGGCTGTACAACACAAGATGACAGTGATACATTTTAATTTTTAATATATTGTAAAGCCATCACAATCGAGAATTCAATGCTTAGGATTGTTATACTGATTATTGAAACTGCTTATGCATTATCGATTATTGAAGCTTCTTAAGATTTGTTTTTATTGATTATTGAAGGTGCTTAAGATTTGTTTTATTAATTATTGAAGATTTGTTTTATTGATTATTCAGTTGCTTAAGATTTGTTTTATTGATTATTGAAGGTTCATAAGATTTGTTTTATTAATTATTGAAGGTTCTTAAGATGTTTTATTGATTATTGAAGGTTCTTAAGATTTGTTTTATTGATTATTGAAGGGTCATAAGATTTGTTTTATTGATTATTGAAGGTTCATAAGATTTGTTTTATTGATTATTGAAGGTTCTTAAGATTTGTTTTATTGATTATTGAAGGTTCTTAAGATTTGTTTTATTGATTATTGAAGGTGCTTAAGATTTGTTTTATTAATTATTAAAGATCTGTTTTATCGATTATTGAGTTGCTTAATATTTGTTTTATCGATTATTGAAGGTTCTGAAAATTTATTTTATTGATTATTGAAGGTTCCTACGATTTGTTTTATTGATTATTGAAGGTGCTTAAGATTTGTTTTATTGATTATTGAAGGTGCTTAAGATTTGTTTTTTATTGGTTATTGAAGGTGCATAAGATTTGTTTTATTGATTATTGAAGGTTCTTAAGATTTGTTTTATTGATTATTGAAGGTGCTTAAGATTTGTTTTATTAATTATTGAAGATTTGTTTTATCGATTATTCAGTTGCTTAAGATTTGTTTTATTTATTATTGAAGGTGCATAAGATTTGTTTTATTGATTATTGAAGGTTCTTAAGATTTGTTTTATTAATTATTGAAGGTTCTTAAGATGTTTTATTGATTATTGAAGGTGCATAAGATTTGTTTTATTGATTATTGAAGGTGCATAAAGATTGTTTTATTTGATTATTGAAGGTGCATAAGATTTGTTTTTATTAATTATTGAAGATCTGTTTTATGAATTGAGTTGCTTAAGATTTGTTTTATCGATTATTGAAGGTTCTTAAGATTTATTTTATTGATTATTGAAGGTTCTTAAGATTTATTTTATTGATTATTGAAGGTTCTTAAGATTTGTTTTATTGATTATTGAAGGTGCTTAAGATTTTTTTTTATTGGTTATTGAAGGTGCATAAGATTTGTTTTATTGATTATTGATTGAATTGCTTAAGATTTGTTTTATCGATTATTGAAGGTTCTTAAAAGATTTATTTTATTGATTAGAAGGTGCTTAAGATTTGTTTTTTGATTTTAGTTGCTTGATTATTGAAGACACTTAAGATTTGTTTTATTGATTATTGAAGACACTTAAGACTTGTTTTATTGATTATTAAAGATGCTTCAGATTTGTTTTATTAATTATTGTAGCTGCTTAAAATTTGTTTTATTTACTTTTGTAAACGCTTAAGATTTGTTTTATTGATTATTGATTGAATGTGCTTAACTGTTTTATTGATTATTGATTGAATGTGCTTAAGATTTGTTTTATTGATTATTGAAGATGCTTCAGGTTTGTTTTATTAATTATTGTAGGTGCTTAAGATTTGTTTTATTGACTATTGAAGGTTCTTAAGATTGTTTTATTGATTATTGAAGGTGCTTACGACTTGTTTTATTGATTATTGAAGGTGCTTACGACTTGTTTTATTGATTATTGAAGGTGCTTACGATTTGTTTTATTGATTATTGAAGGTGCTTACGATTTGTTTTATTGAAGGTGCTTACGATTTGTTTTATCGATTATTGAAGGTTCTTCAGATTTGATTTATTGATTATTGAAGGTTTTAAGATTTGTTTTATTAATTATTGAAGATGCTTAAGATATGTTTTATTGATTATTAAAGGTTCTTACGATTTGTTTTATTAATTATTGAAGATGCTTAAGATTTGTTTTATCGATTATTGAATTGCTTAAGATTTGTTTTATTGATTATTGAAGGTTCTTAAGATTTGTTTTAATGATTATTGAAGGTGCTTAAGATGTGTTTTATTGATTATTGAAAGTGCTTAAGATTGTTATATTGATAGAATTTCAAATCTCTCTGTAGACCGAAATTTTTCATTGATTATTTTAAATATAAATTTACCGATCCATGATATCATCAATAAATTCGAAATTACATATTCAGGAGTTTCATCGCATGTTTAAAAAATGGAATAAGTTTTTGAAATTTTTTTCGATTTTATCCAAACAATTATGGAACCACTAGCTTCATAATTATTACATTTATTTTTTGTAGTGTTATGTTATAAAATGTAACGCTGCAAAAGCTTTTTTTTTTTGTATTTTTGTTCTGTTATTGTTGTTCTAATAACATTTTTTTCGTAAAATTTTTTTCCTTTACCATTTTTGGCAAATGATAATTTTTTTTATCGTTATAAGATTTTTTTTTCTTTTACTGGCAAACGCACTTGTCACATTTGCAGACCTTAAAATAAGTTAAGAAATTATTAAAATAAAATATTTCTAATAATTTAGTGTTTGCGTTATCGGTTTTTTCTAGAATTCTCTAATCCTCAGGAAGTCGCCAATCTTGCAACCCGGAATATTTCGCCAATATTCCGCTAATTTCTTTAGGGTTACAATACTCTACAGGAATTCTTAATATAATTTTCTGAACAATATAATGGCTATTTATTTTTGCTTTGATAGTTATTTGCAGAATTTTTATTTATAGTAACTAAAGAACGTAAATATATATTCTTTTAAATATTTATTCCGATAAATTATTGACTATTCTCTGATTGTTCTTATAATGTATGTTTGCAGTATATGATACAGAAAATAAACAATTTTAATGATGCTGCCACTCATGAAAATATGAATCAAACAAGAAAAACGATTTTTAATTTATTATTAACTTATAACTGATTATCAAATAATTATTTTCTTTTTTAATGCTGTTGAAATAATTCAGATTGTATAACAACCGTTACTTGAATTCGCGCGAAAAAATGTAAATTTTTATTTTTAGAACGTTAGTTCATGGTGAAAACGTCGATCGATCGCATGAAATTGTTCTACGGTTTCTGTGATGTTTCCTTTTAATACAGTAGGTATAGTTAAGGTTTTGTGGCAACCATTATTGGAATTCGCGCGGAAAAATGTAACTTTTTAATTTTAGAATGTTAGTTTACAGAAGGCCGTTGGAAAGTATTAAATTTTTCTGTGGTTGTTCTTGTTTTCTATATTCATTTGATCAGACTATGACAGGTTTTAGTAAGGCAATAGAAAGATTATTTTCGCCTCCAACAAAGGATATATCAAAATAAAATGTAAGTTATTCTTTGGTTTCTTTCTTTTTTTTTTTTCAAAGAATTTTGGGTACTTACGTATTAACGGTACCTTGGCGACAGACTTGGCGGTTTTTAGTGTCGCCAATCTTTATTATTTGGAATGAAAATATTTTGAAAGCGTTTTGACTTTAAATGAAGTGTTTCATATGTATTTTATTATTTGGAACAAAAATTTTAAGTGTAGATTGGAGAAGAGATAAATATTGGTGATAAAGCATTTCAAAGATTAAAATTCTGGCCGGATAGTGATAAAGTTTATCGCTTTAAAGCCAAATATTAACTTAAAATCACTTTCAGGAATAAACTTTGACGTAATAGTAATGTTAGGCGAAATAGCGTTTTACAATGACACCGAACTTCGGCTACCACTATGATTGTTTACTTGGCGATTTGGCATCCCATGAAGGATTGTGGCGTAATATCATTTTAATACTAAAACTACCTGGTGCATTCATTACTATGTTTACTTGGCATCCTGGCGATGCATTTGGCACAAAGTGTACAGGATTCCATATTTTTACAGCGTTATCTTATTAACTCAATACTTGTACAATTATTCTATTAAAACTCTAAAAAAAAAAATTTTTTTCCCATTAATTTTTATTTTAACTTACCGAACAAATGAAATAAGATAATCAACGGATAACTAAATAAAAGTCAAAAATTATTTATTAAAAAAAAAATTACTTTGGACTAAAAGAAAATTAAAAAAAAAAAAAAATAGATAATGGATTTTCAAATTGCATTCGAATACAAAATCATAATACATGGGAAAAATACAAATAGAGATTCAGTAAAAAGCCTATTTATGTATAATAAACTAAAAAGTATGTTTCTGATTTTAAGAGCAATATTATTAAACAATGTAAAAGTTAAAGAAAGCAAACATACTTAAACCAGAAAGCAATTATCAATAATATGTTATCGTATTGTTGACAACTGACAAAAAATTCTCACAAAAATCTTCACTCTATTCAACCTGTGAACATGATCTTTTAAGACACGTGTACAGATGACGCATGGCTTCAATTGCTAATTGGGGATTTCTCTGTTCCAACTCCATCCAGCTATCAGATCCGAGTATGTATTCATCGTGCTCCGACATGAAGTCTTGCGCAAACTTCTTCAAATCATTGTCGCGATGCATGTCTGCCAGTACAAGGAGCTCGCATGCTTGACTTGGCACCAGAATTCCTCTCAGGATGGTCGAACATTTCGTTTTCAAGAATTCAATTGCATACTTGTCTGCGGCTGCATACAAATTTCTGACAGAGTCCCACTCCCTGCATTCCACTGCGTCCGAGTACATGTACAGGAGCAGTCGACGAACAGTTCCGCCGTCCAGGTCTGGCAAGTCGACGCGATTGGTGACAGTTTCTTTCATGTTGTTGGCGAACATGGCTTTGAAGACGGGCGATCTGGCGCTGAGGACAACTTTGTGAGCGGGAAACGATTCGGCCCCTGTCTGTAGATCGACATCGCACAGAAAGCCATCGTTGTAGATAGTTGTGAAATCATCCATGGCGCTTGAAGCTGAACATTCTGCATCGAAATTTAGATCTTCCGCTGGCAGAAGCGTGTATTTCATCAACTGCGATACAACTCCTGTCGCGACGATCAACTCGCAATGAAAAGTCAGAGTGTCGAAAGGCAAATACATGCCATCTATGGTCTCAAGAAGCATACAGTCCAAAGTTCGAGGTCCGGCATATTCATAACGAAATTTCAATTTTCCACTGTACAACGTTTGTCCTTCGGGAGAGTGTATATTAATTTTGGAAAAGAAAAATCTTTCATCAAAATGATCAAAAACTATGGTGATTTTGAGGTTTTCATTAAAAGCTGTTGTCTCCGTAACAGACAGATACGCTTGGTTAGGAATAAAGAGAGAGGGATCACCTTCTGAAGAAAGTGTTTGCAATAGAATTTCCCTGCTATCTCCTACACGTAAAGATATAAAATCATAAACAGTTCCAAGGAAGACCTTTCGATTCACTTCTATTTGGGTTCGAACAAAAACATGTTTAGTTACTGCTGTCGTGGTGTCAACTTCCCAAAATTGACAATGGGCGGTTAAGGTGTCTTCAGGAAGGTATTCGTTTTTTCTCTCCCCAAAAAGTTCAGCTCGTTCCAGAAGTTTTTGAAATCCTTTTTCGGTGCCTTTATAAAATTCTGTGTTTAATACGCATTTATTTCTCATGGTCAAACCCTTATTTGAGAGCAGACAAATCTTGAGATTTATTTTAACACTCGGAGGTCCTTCATCTCGAACTCGTTTCAGAAAGACAGCTAAGTCACAGGAATCGGTGGTACCAAGGGGAAAAATTCGTAAAATCCAGTTTGTGTTGTACACATTTTCTGCATAGAATACAGGACTCTCTAAAGCTTCTTCTTTCTCGTAGCACGAAAAGTTTTTGATCTTCCACGCTATAGCGCATCCTTTATTTTCGCCATCCTTTGTGCTTGCCATGTTTCAAATAATCGAACTCGTAAATGCAACAAATAACCGCGACTCAATGTTAGCATAACTGTTATCTAAAATCCCGAAAGTTCCATTCTAAACCGTAGGGAGGGAAAGGTTTATCACAAAAGATAAAAAGGACAGCTTCCATAACTCGAAGACTGTTATCTAACAATTTTTATCAAAGCTTAAATGTTCATTTGATATCAGGTTTCTGATTAGAAAAGTAGTAAATGCTTGCAATATTTTCTTTATGAATCAATAGGTTTTTCGATTTTTTTCTCAATGCTTTTTAATTCACTAAACAATTAAAAAAAAAGTTTCATTGATATTTCTTTTTCAATTTTTACATAAATCAAATCAGATTTTTTTTTTCTGTATTCTGGAACTTTTTGATTAAGTCATTGTTTTATTACTAGCTATTATATATTATAATATATTGATTTATATGCAACGTATTTACATTGAGGAACCAGGCAAATAAATTTTTTAAACATACTTTACATATTTGTAGTGTCCAAAATATTATTTTGTCATCAAACTTTTAGGAAGAAGAGATACGTTATTCTGGAACTATATTATTATTATTCATTTGAGTTTCATTCTAAAATTTCGATTTGAAACTCAATATTGTGCTCTTTAATTCTTTTTTACATTTAAGAACTTGTGTTCCAGCTACAGTATGCCAAGCATTTCTGAAATGAACGTTGCCTTTGAAAATGAACTTTCAGAGATTTTTTATTTTTTATTCAGGGGTTTCGTACGATAGAAACCTGAAAATTCGAAGCGAGGGGCTTTTACACGCTTCAAAATCACCATTCAGTCTTCTCGTTTCTGAAAACAGTGACTGCAATGCACCAGGAAATTCCGCCCCGAGCTCTTCTGCACGCTAGCTGTATACGTTTTCATTATGCCACGATACAAGTTTATTATCATATTTGAAAATAAGTGTAATTAAATGTAAAAATACCTTCTTTAATTTCTTTCACGAGCTAATAAATAATGTAAAATTGTTCTAAAATATCGTCTGGTGAGAGCAAAAGACAATTTTACTTCAAAGTAATAATGGAATTTGTCGAGGAAAGAAAATCGTTTGGTGTTCTATATTCTTTTATTTTTTAAGATTGCTGTTGTGTGTTTTGTTCTGACATTAAATTTTAAGGGCGACCTTTGGTACCACAGGCTTCAGGTTCGAATTCTGACAGTGGCTCGGAATCCACGTTAAACTGTAGGACCCGGTCTAATGAGCCTAAATTGGGATTTGTTTAGCGGATCGTGAAATTTATCTTCGGATGTAAATCCCCTCCTTGGAAAAGCTATTTAACACAAATCTTCGATTTACCATTCCATGATAATCATTTTTAATCTGTTGTTTTAATGCGGGACCATTATAAACTATTACTCATTTAGCACTAGCCAGAAGGCCATGGCTTGAAAACTGCTGGGGCTCCACAACGAGCTGAAGCTGAAGGACCTTCGGTATGGGGCGCCAACCGCTCGGACATCAGGCCCCTCTATTTTTAATCTACTTTTATTTTTATTCTGCTAAGAGCAACAGCAGTTAACTGAATTTGTTTTTCCAAAGCAAAAAATGTAAGCCAATTTAGCTGAAACATTTAAACACGCAATCGTGATTCGTCACATTGCAACTGGCGATAATTTGGCGACATCCTACTAACAGAAAAGTACCGGAAACTAATCGAATCCAGAAACATAATCAGAACAGAGTTAAAAAAAAAAAAAAAAAAAATACGATATCATAAAACACATTTGGCGCCTTTATTGGAGACTAAAAAAATCGCCAAACCCTAGTGTTCCAAAATGCAAAAGTTCAATCTTTCTCCATGAAGTTGCGGCTTGATGGACAACTGGCTAGCGCTCTGGCCGTTGGTATCGAAGGCTTCATGTTCGAATCCTGGCGGTGGCATGGATGTTTGTGGGTGGTTCGGAATCCACGTTAAACTGTAGGTCCCGGTCTGTTTAGCCTAAAGTATGCAGAAGATGTCCGTAGAGCGACTAACCAAACCAAACCGATCTCCATAAAGTTAAAAAGTTCTCAGGTTCATCAGTGACTTTTCTCATGGTTTTTTTTTTTTCTGATAGTTTTAATTATCTTCTTTCATTCTTATTTCTCATTC
>BPLR01020040.1:0-95028 GCA_021605095.1 Caerostris extrusa
TTATCATCTATTGTCATTTATAATGACAAATAGTTTTTAACATGTAATATTTTGTTGAAAATTGCCTATTGTGTAAAGTTATAAATAATTGTATTAATTTGTAGGAAAAATACATGACTATTGTCTTGTATATATAATGTTTAATTTATTAATTTCGTTTTAATTAAGAATAAAATTTTAAAAAAAATACATTAATTTTTTAATAATGTTCTGAATTTATAATCTCTATACTATTGATGATTTGGAAACAAATATTATTCTATTTGATAATAGTAAGCATTCTAAAATTAAATGCATCATTAACGAGTTTTTTTTTTAAAATGATTTTTTCCTTATTATTATTTTTTTCAGGATCCTGTTTCTTCATATAAAATTCATGACAAGAAGTAAGTATTCAATTTTTAAAACTACTTTCTTAATATTAGTTATTTAATACCCTTGATGTTGATACAATACTCCCACATTGCAACTACTACTAATAATTGCTAATGGCTTTTTTAATAATGAAGTTTTATATTGTAATTGTCTTTGAAGACATCAATTCATTATTATGTGATATAATAATCAGCAAACAGTATTTTTAATTTAGCTACATAATTAATTTAAAAATAAATATTTTCTAGTTTTAAAAAAATGTAAAATATTTATTCTTTGCAAAAATAAGTTTCTAATTCATATCAAATTATTAAACTATAATTATGTAAATATTTTTACTTTCTATCAACAGTTTTGAATCAAAATGTTGCATAGCGTTTAGTAAAAAAACAAAAGACAAACAAGACAAAATCATTTGTCTAATATGACTATAATTGTATCATGTCATATGAATTAATATCATGACAATAATTTCAATAAATTCTTACACACTTTATTTTTGTTCATTTATTTTGTTTCCTCTTCTTTGCATTACTTTAAACCCTCTATTTATTTTATTGTATTTTCATGTATAACTTGAGATTTCTTAATTTTTTTGGTACTTACATATTAACGATACCTTGGCGACAGTTGCGGCAATAAAGAGCACACGCCAACCGCAACTACAGATTTGGCGGTTTTTTATTATTCAGCTTTTTATAGGCTGTTAGATTGGCGACACTTTAAAACCGCCAAGTCTGTCGCCAGGTATCGTTAATACGTAAGTACCTTTTTTCTTTGCTTTTATGTTTTTATTTTTTCTTAAATTTTTCAAAGAAATAAGCAGAATTCTCTTTCTAAACTATATAATATAAATATTAGTTTCAATTCTTGATATTGATTAAATGCCAATTAATCATAATTATGATTTAAAATTATTTTCTAATAATTTTTACAAAATATGCATTTAAATCTGTAACTATTTTTAATGTGTTAATTCCCTATGGAGTATGATATACTTTTTCTGACTGTATTAATCATATTTCACATTTGATTGGTAACTAAGCAGTAAATGACCTAAAAAAAATTAGGGTAATATTTAAAATTTTGACATTAATTTGGTTTTTATTCTATTTAGGTACTATCTGTGGAATGGAATCCTCAAAATGCATATACTTACATACTATCAGCATCTTGGGACCATACAGTAAAAACTAGTATGTTTGTGTTAATTTATTGTTTCTTAATTTTGGGTTGTTGTAAATTTGAAAAATTTATGGTTATAAGTTATTGTAAAGGTGAAGGTCATGTGACAGAATTCACTGATAAAAAATCCTTTGCCTGTTGTTAATCAATTAATCAAAAACAAATGTATTAATTATAAAAAAATTGCCATAAATATTACATGAAATCGAATAAGTGAATAAGGCAGGTGCTATTTATTTTTTTAATTAAAAAACAAGAGGTAAATTAAACTCTAAAAACATGAGTTAGTAAGAATTTTAAAGACTACAATTAAAGCATTTGTTCTTTTATCTTAATAAATGAATATGTGGTGAGATAAGATAATTAGTTAATCAGAAACTGCTCTGAAAGACATTGATTAGAATAGAATAAATAAAAGACAAAACAGTGTTAGGTTGTAAGAAGTAGAATCAAAGAGATATCTGATTTCTGCTGAACTGCTTTGCTTGTAAAAGTTATTGAATGAATGATTTAAGTTGGCACAAGGTTTTATTTGCAGAACTAGCAATTTGGAGGTCACAAGCAGGGAATTAAAAAAAAACAAACATATGACTATTATTAGTGGCAGGAAGGAATGAAATACCTGGTAATTTTCTCATATAATAAAGTTTAAATAATTTCATAATTTAAAACTAAATGAAGTGTATAACATTTGTTCACTAGGATTAGTGGCTGACACATTTTTTTACCCTGAAATAATGTTGATGTAGAAATTTTGAATTATCTTTTCATGATGAAATAGATGAATCATGGGTTTAACTTAATGACTTGGTTGATTTGCATATTAATGAATGTTATATATTTTGCTCGTGTTTTGGGATTTTAGGATACATGAAACATTGTTGCTATTTTGCTGGCTTGTGCACAATTGATACATTTAAGAAGAGAAACAAGGTATTGATTACAGCCTTAGTTAAGTAGCTGCAAGGACAATTGACACATAGTTTAGTTAGATGACAAGCCTTAAAATCATTGACAGGGAAAGCATTGTGGGATTTGGTTACTACCTTCTTATCTCTCAATGTAGTGAAGCCTAACATCTCACTGTAAGTATAAATTTGTTCTATTTTTTTGACAATTAATTAACTGAATTTAAAAAAGAGGTGTTGGCTGTTTAGTTTATTTAGTTAGTCTAATAATTTTTAGAACAGTAAATTTCCAGTTCTGTTTCTTGTTTAATTGTTTCTGTATTTGTGCAAGAGAGGCAACATCAAAAAAATGATTTTTAATCTTTTTTTCTCTGCATGTAACATTTAAATTCTACTAAGATCTTTTTTTAAAAATTTTTTTTGTTGATTTATTGGTTTAGTACTGACCAGATCACCATTTAATCAGATTTTTAGATTTAGAAGGTGATTATTTGATGTAGAAAGGTGAATCCATATCCATAATGCTGTTGGGATTCCAATATACTTCTGCGTGATTTGATTGACAATATTCAATACAGCTTCAGTCAAAAGCTGAAAGCCAAAATAAAAGTATTTTTAAGCATTTGTAGTTTCAAATTATGATTTTCTCAACTTGGATCAGGGAGTGTCTTGATCAGTACGTCCAAGTGCTCAGAGAGTGTTGGAAAACAATAAAACATAGCATGGTCAGCAATTAATTTATTAAAGTGGGGGAGAAATGGGATGGGCTCTGAAAGATTTCCTAAAAGCATTAGTTGATTCAGATGAAGTGATAGATCGGGCATCTTTCAAAAAAATGAAAACTGAAAATTTCGATGAAAAAAAAATTAAATGAAAAACTCAAAACAACGAAAAACATATTGCCAATTTGGAATTTAAATATTGTAAAAATGATTGTGTTAAACTTAATTTTTTCTTATGAATTGATTTTAATTTTAGCACTAATAATATTTGTACTTTTATTCTAAATTTCATGTTTCTTGTATTCAAAATTGAAATGTGGATATATAGTTAAAAAAGCAGTCTTAGCTTAGGACCTGAATATATTTTTTAAATCCTACTATTAAGTTTCTCTCATATTTAAAATTTTATTAAAATATTCAATTCATTTTTTTAAAATAAGTCTATCCCTCTTATTTAATTTTTTTTATTTTAGCTATTTTTTTGATATTTTTCGTGAAAAATATTGATTTATTTGCTAGTTTTATTACATATGAGCATTAAGCATTAATTCTTACAATACTTAAGAAATGGAGTTGCCTGTCTTGTTTATTTGTGGCATGATTGACATGGAATCCTCATCAGATCATCTAGGATCATCAGATATAAGATGTTTCTTAGTGAATTTACTAACAAATGAATGAATCCTTACAGAATTTATTAAAGCATTATTTTAATGAAATTTTAAAGGTAACATTTTTTTATAATTCTTGTAAAATTTATAAAATTAGAACTACTACTTTTTTTTCAAAACCCTTTACTTTATAGCAGTTCTTTTAAATTTAAGAAGTTTTCAATTTCTTGAAAAGGTAAGGCATAATGTTTTTGATATGTTTCCAAGAGTAAATTTATCTAGTTGTCTATGGATGTTATACTTCCAAGGTAATAAATAGAGGGCAATTTTCATTTTTGTGAATGCTAGTCAAGATTTTGATCTCTCTAAAAAATATAAAAATTACAATTGTTGAAATTTAAAATTCTATTCTTCCATTAAAATAGGAAGTTTTTAGATGTTTTGTAATTGATTTTTATTTCACAAATGAATCTTTTTTATTTATTTTTACAATCAGTTGTATTTCCATGGATAAATTATTCTTTTTTTTGATTTTATGATAGCGTTTTAATTTTATAAATCTTTTAAATGATTATTGTTATCTTTATTGTATAATATGCTATTTTTTTAATATCAAGAAAGCTTTTCTAAAGTTTAAAAAATAATATGCTAGTTTAAAATCCTTATTCCAGATACTAAAATGCAACTTTATAGGTACAAGGACAGTGAAAGAAAAGCAATTGTAGAGGTCGAATCGTCTGTGGATTATATGCGACTGTATAAAGATATAATATAAACTGTTAACACCAAAAGTTATGTCTACATTACTGTCTCTACACCACAGTATGATTTAGCCAAAATATTACAGTATTTAACAGCTTAAAATGGTTAGAGTTATTATTTTTTTTAATTAGCAATATTTTTTTTGTTCACCTTTGAATAATAATCATCATCATAATTAAATCTGTTTCATGCCAAAAGAATAATTATTGTTTTAAATTATTCGATTTTTTAAAGGTTGCATAATTATTTGTTCATGTTACAGTTTTAATGTTCTTTTTTAAATTTTTAACAGTGCACATTCTTCTTAAGAATAAGCTTATCTATTTAATTTTATTTCATATATTTGGGGGAAAAATTGAAAAAAAACTCAAAAAACTTTATTCTTTGAATTCAGCTTTTAATATTTTCTATTATTATTTTAGAAATTATCTATAATTTTATTTTTTAATAAGATTTAATTTCCTACTTAATATTTTAAAGTTACACAGTTTTAACTTTCCGTAACAAAAATAAAAATGCTTAGCTTAGTTTTTTTCTTGTTGCACCTAATGCATAGTGCATACATATATCATAAAAAAATATTCACACATGATTTGTAAATCTATTATATGAATTATGTGCATTTATGAAAATAAAATTCAAATAATACATATAATATTTTTTAATACATTTGCATCATTCAAAAAAGTGGAAAGTTGCTCCTTATCATTAAATGTTTTTAAAAGATAAAAATATTTCAAAATGATAAAAAACATAAACCAAAATTGCATACACAAAAAAAGTTATAATTTGATTTATTTCGATAAAATTATAAATTGAAAATAATTTGAGAAATTCATTTTAATAATTTTACACTATATGATAGCTTGAAATATTCAACTTCCCATGCAGTGGCACATGGCAATTACTCTGATAAATGAATCTTTTTTTTTTCCAGATAAACAACCAGTACAATATATCTAAACAAGATACCAGAAAATGTTGGATCAGATAACTTCAATTTTTAACAGATGATCCTGTAATTCCTCATGTGTTTATTTATTTTCATGGTTTATTTTAATTATTCTTCCCTCCTGTTAACTGAAATACTGAGAAATAGTTTTGTAAACTAATAACTGTTCCTCAAAAGGATCATGTAGGTTTGCTATCTATTTTTGATTATTTTCACTGGTAGTAACAAAAGTAGGTCTATTTACTTCTTCACTGCTATCCAAATCAAGAATCCACTTTATTATCAGTTTTTTAGAATGGCTTTTACCAGAAAGTACATTAATCCACTTAAAAATCATCACTTTACACTAATGTGCATATATGCTGTTTGGTTATGAATTGTGGAAATGCTGCATATATATTTTCACTTATGCTGCAAATGGGTTAAAATCTGCATAAGATTTGCAAAAGAAATTGATAATTTGAATTTTAAATATATTTAATATGCTACCATTTTCTGTTTAGTAGTTGAATTCAAAAGGTTTGATTTGAAAAATCTGATTTGCTTTTAAATTATGTGTCCTGTAATTGATTGGGATCACTAATAAAAAAAATTAAAATTTTAATAATACAGTGTTTGGAATGGAAATTAAGAAAATGGATGTGACATATGAAAAATTTATGTGTAACCTTTTTTGATTGATTAATTAGACTGAACCTTTTTTTTCTTCATTTTTATTAGTGGGATCCTTTTCAGCAAAAGGAGATATCTGCTTTTTTAGTTCACTCAAATCTCAGTATTTCTGACTTCTTGATCTCATTAGTAATGAAACATTTGCTTTACGGTTTCAGGTAGAGTCTTAATACATTATTATTTTTGCATTGATCTATTTAAATGTGCATGTTTCTAAAATGAAAAATATGCCATTTATTTACGATATGCAATTTGATCATTTCTTGGAAATAGAAAATGAGATTTTGCAGAGTCCATTGCAGTGCAAAGGCTGTATAATATTGCAGCATGAAGAGATATTTTGGTGTTCTAAGCATTGGTTGTCACGAACCCATTGTTATACAAAAGAATTGGAAAGATTAAAATTTGTGAAATTCAAATTTCTTTTTCACGTCGAGTTTTATTTTAGAACTAAGAAGTTAATGATGTTAACATAGTTCATAGTTATGGACAATATTAAATTTTTTTGGATTGTACCTCCTTTGCCCCATAATAATAGCAGCAAGTGAATATTTTAAATAGGAATTATTAGTGAGATTCAGCTGTAATTTATGTTGTAGTGCAAAATTGGGAAGCCTTCAATCAAAATCAATATTTCATGGCAACATTTGTTTTGACACATCTTTTCAATATTTAGGTAACTTAATTCTTACATATTATAATTATTTTTCTAATTTCATCTGCTGATTGTTTTATTTCAGTTGAATATCAACTTATTTTAAGGCAGAGATGTTTCGCAAGTTTGAGTTGCAATTGTCCAGTTCCTGATGCATCATTAAAAACAAAACGGAATCATGTTACCTAAAATGAATGTTGACAAAGTGTATGGTTACATTTATTGCAAAACAATTTAAGTTCAACAGAAACATAGAATTTTATCTGTCAAAAGTATTTTTAGACAGAAAATTTATGGGCTTTATAAGTTTATTAATTAGTGAAAATTTAAGAAATTATCTGAACACTCAAAATAAAATTTAGGAGTAATATTTTAATTTTAATTTAATCTAATTTTTTGATATTAAAAGTTGCTTTCTATATTTATTTTCTTTTGATGCTATTACTATGACACAGAGGAAGTATAAATTTTTCTAAATATTGTATACATTTTCTAATAATAAAATTTTCTAATTATATTTAACTATAAATGAAAAGTGTATACATTTTTTAAACATTTTAAATCACCATTTAAAATTACTGAAAGTATGTTGATTTACTCTTATTTTTACTTTTATTCTCCTTATGTTTTCTTAATTTTTTTTTATTTGGATAATGTTGGAGCAGAAAAGAAAGATGCTGTTCTATTTAGCATGATGGTATGGTGATAATAATAATAATCCAGTTATCAATGTAACTCAATGTACTTGATCTTCCTGAAATAGAAATTTTTAAATACTTTATTTTTGGATGTTTCTTATTTTATGCAAAGAATATGAGAGAGGTAGTTTTTATGTACTCTAGAATTCGCTAATAATAATTATAATGTTTTTTTGTTAAAAGTTTTTGAATTTTATTTATTTTAATTAAGCATAAAATGTATTATTTTTTTTTTTTTAATTAATTTTAACATTGTTATTCTTTTGAACTCATAAAATTAGAAATAACTTTCTAATTTTGAGGATATATTTTTTTAAATTATTAATTTTATTAGTAAAAGATAAATAAATTAATAACAAATTATGCATTCTTTTTAAAGCGGATGGAACTCTGAGATTATGGGATATACGAACTCCACAGCAATCAATTGCTTGTTATCATCATGATTCAAGAAGTTTTATGTTGTGACTGGATAAAATTGATTCGGTAATGTATATTCTCTTTGTTTAACAGTTAATGTTCTAAATCTTTAGCAACTATTTAAAATTGAGATTTATTGTTTTTCTCCTCCAATGTTTTGTTATACTTTTAAAATATAAGTGTAGATTTAAAAACAAATATAAGTAGACTGCTTTCATTTGGGGAAAGTGGCTAGGATTATCTAAATTTTACTATTCATTTTCACTGCAAATTTAAGAGTTAAAATAATTTTGTTGGTGATCACTGAATTTTTTTTTCTTTTAGTTTTTGAAATCCATATTTTAATTACTTTAAAATTCACCTTTATGTAATCTAAAAGCTTTATTTTTCAACATCTAAAACAATTGTTTAATTACTTCTTAAGAGGCTTTAAAATTTGTTTGTTCAAATTATTCAAATAAAGCTTCTTTTATAATTCAATGTTTTATAAGTACAGAAATTTGTATTTACTAAGATAGTTATTATTTCTTCAAACTTCATTTATGTAGTTTTATTTTATTATTTTTTATTTATTTTTTCAATGTTAAGATTAAAATTAAGTTATCCTTTCATATTTAAAAACAACTTTTTTTTTATGCCTTTTGTATAAGTTTTTCACTTATACTTATATTTTCTTTGTTGTTATCTGAATTTTATTTTTCGGTGTTTGTTATGTGTTGAATGATTTTTATTTTACCAATAAAAGTTATGAAATTGATAAATAAAGTGTGGGTTTTTATAAGTTTAGTCTTATAGATCTTAATAATTGAATATTATTTTCAACTTTGTTATTTTTTATATTTACATGGTTTAATTGTTTTAGTAGAATTTAAAAAAATTCATTTCCTGGAAAAGACAGTATGCCAACAACTATTTTATGATTAAAAGCAATTAATGTTGAAAAAATATTTTGAATATTTTGGTAATGTTACATAACTAAGTATTTATGCTTCCAATTTATTTTTAGGATTTTATTTGTATGTACAATATACAGGAATATTTATTTTTTATCTCCTTATATTGATTTTGTTCTTTTGTAATCATATCTTCCATCCATTGATTTAGGGCATTATAGCTACTGGTACATCTAGTGGAAAAAAATTTTTGAATGGGATGTGAGAAAATGATGATCCTCTTTTTATCTTATCTGGACATGAATATGCAGCAATGACGAATAAAAGTATAGACCACATGAATTTATAAACAACTTTTATTTAAATAAATGTTATAATTTATTTGGTTTTAATTATACTTACTTTTCCATTTTCTCTCCCTTTGTTTCAAGTTAGCATCAGTGAGCTATGATTTACAACCAGGTAAGTTTATCTTTAGATGTTTTAAAATTCAATTTATACATACCACATGATAAAAATAAATATAAAATCTGTCAATTAAACATTCTTGAAATTTTTGAAGAATAGTTATAAGTCTTGATTGAAAATAATTTTTGCAATATGTGTAAAATTTCAAAATTTTTTATATTATTAAATTATGCAACAATTGTTTAAAAAAATTTGATTGCCCTATTTAATTGTTCTGGATATTAAACACATACCATTGATTGATTTTAAAAATTTGTTTGTAAATTTTCTTGTTAAATCATTTTTCATTATAATGATTGTCACAAAGATAGTCAAATTTCTAATGCAATAGTGTGTAAAAGGGTTCTATTTTTACTTATAATAAAATGCAACTATTTGTGTTTTATTATCTTATGTTTTATAACCAAATATCATTTTAAAATTTCTAATTTTTCTAATGAAATAATAGGTATTTTTCCCAACGAGATAACCACAGTAACAGAAAAGCCTAGCTATAACCTTTAAAATTCATTATTTCAGGAAGTTAGTTGGATTTATATTTTGAAGGTCTTCACAAATAAATTTAATTTCAATATAAGTAATTGAAATTTTATGTTGGATTTATTTATTTATTCTGAGTGAAATGAGTTATTTTTATAATTGTTTAATATTTATTCAGTTGTAAAACATGAAATTCAACAGTACATTTTGAATTTTTTTAAATGTTTAGATATATATAGGATAATAATTATGAATAAATTTTGTGTTTATATTTTATTTTAGTTTACTATTTTTTATATCTAATAAGAAAAAAAAATTAATTTTATTAATTAAATTTCAAATGCAATTAGGAAATTTGAGGTAAATTACAAGATAAGACAAGCAATGTTAGAAAAAAATCAATGAAAGCTGATTGAAAGTGATGTGTCAGAATACCAATTAGTCATTTATCATGTGCAATGTAATAGAAATTTGTATTGATATTAATGAAATCATGTTTTGTCATACTTTGTCAATTCTTTAAATCAAATGCAAATTTTTTTGGTTTTGCTGCTAGTCATTTTCAAAAAAGAAAACAAAAATTCTTTCTGTTAGCCTTGAGAATTTAAAGCCAATATTTTTTTTATTGTTATTTACATTGGTTTTATGATGGCAATTATTTCTATGTTGCATCCTACAAGTTAATTTCTGTGTTTTGGGAGTTTTCAGCTTCATTATCACAGTTCTACTAAGACTGTGAACAAATATATATTTTTATATATAATATTCATGAAATCAGTACAATTTTGTAATTCATGTTGTTTTTCTAAAAATATTTCAAAAGTTTCTAAGGAATTTGTATGCATAGCATATTATATCAAGTATACCATGTCATAAACAACAAGTATATTGATAAATTCTTCACAGCATTCTGTTTGTCTCATTAATTTGAAGGCTTTACAAATTATTATAACTGAAATCATACTATAGTAATGGATCAAATAATGAACACTAATTTAAGTTTGGTTTAATTAGTTTTGGTTAAGTTTTTATTTTCAAATTCAAATATTTTACTTCTATGTAATGTATGTTTAGCAAATTATGGCAAAGAATAGGCAGAAAAGATAATAATTAAATATGGATTATAGAATATTCAGTATGCTTTTTACCTTTTGAAATTTAAATATCACCTATCTACAATGCAGTACTTTACAAATGCACCATTTTCAGATTTTTTTAGTGCATCCCCATTGGAAGACTTTTTTAAGGTTGCTAAGATTGTGATTTTTGTAGTTTTATAAAAAAGAATATATATAAATAATTTTTAACTTAAAATATTAGTTTATATGCAATTCGAAAAAAAATATTTAATAAAAATAACTGTCTTCCTGAAAAGGTCCAGTTGAAGTTGATTTCTTTTGTAGCAGTTTCAATATAAAAAATTTATAATCAAGAAAATATTTTTTAAAAAAACAATATGACTTTCAAAATGCTTTATTATATGATTATTATTACACATATTAATTATTTGCACTATGTCTTACCTGAGCTGAAATAACAAAGTTGCTGTTTATTACTAAAAATACAGAAATTGCTTTCTAATTCAATATGAAAATGTTATCCATTACAAAAATCAGTTAGAATAAAAATGAAAACAATATTGGCTTTAAATTTTCAACACATGTAAAAATTAAAAATGGGTAAGCAACAAGCATTGTGTGACTTTTAAATTTATCATACCTTCTATTATTATTTTGTTGAATAATATACTATTTGTGTTCAAAGTAGTCTTTCATTGAAATATCTAGCAATAGAGAAATATATATATTTTTTAATTTTAGGTTTTGGGATTGGAATGAAAAACACACAAGCATTGCAGATTCGTAAGGAACATAGTGAATTTGTGTTTGGCTTAGATTTTAATCCGAAAACAAGGAATGAAGTAATTTTTAAAATTTATTTTTGTATTATATATTGTATTTGTCATATTATTCATTGCTGAAGTAATTCGCATCTAAAAGTAAATAATTTTGATAAAAAATGGTAACAATCCAGGGTTTGATTTTTTTTATTAATGTTGTAAAAAATTCTCCTCTGTCTCTATTTATATATATATGTATTTCACAATAACTTTTTCTTTTAATATGAAAATTGCATTAAAAAAGTGCTTTTTTTCTGGCTAAATAGTAAAATGTTATCAATAAGTTTATTTTATTTCCTATTTTTCTGATATAGATTAGATAGTATTTTTCTACTGCTTTTAATTTTTAATTAGAATTATCTTCATATATTTTTTTTATCATTGAAGAATATATGCACTATTTAAATCTTTTGTACTTCTTAAAAAAGTACTTTTAATAAAAAACTAATAATATTAAACATCAACATACTTTTAAATTTTTGTTATTATTATTTTTACTATTCATATCAGTGCTTCCAAGTTTGAGAAATAAAATAAATAATCCTTAGTATTTCACTAAAGTCTCTCAATTGTAATTTGTTGTTCCTTGTTGTAAAGTTATATTATTTGGTAGCATTTTTTGATATTCAGGCATTTTCTAATAGAATAGCTATTTATTAATTTTTTAATTTTTATTTCAAAATATTTATAGTGTTTTTTTACAAAGTTTATTACTTTTTTAAAATATGTACTGTTAAAGAGGTGTTTTCAAATTAATAAATGTTTAATTATTAATATTTCCCCCTTTCTCTTTTTAAAATAAATATTCAGTAGTTGCATATTTGATATTTGAAGTAAAGACTTGGGTTATAGGCATATTAGTGATTTAATATCAAATCAGACAGTTAAGTTAATTAAACTGTTTTTATAAATTATTCTAATTATTAAAATATTTTATTGTCAATACACAAAAAAACAACAACCACACACAATACTACCAAAATTATATATTTTTTAATGTAAAATAATCAACATTTCTTTAAGTTTGTTAACAGGTTAAATTTATATAAAATTATACCTTTTTTATTAATGTTGTGTTTGCAAAACAGAATAATAAATGTTATGAAAAATGTTCCAATTGTTTAGATAAAGGCTTTTCCTAATATTTTTTAAAATTCTCTGTTTAGGGTTTGATATTCATTATTTAGTTTACTTTTTTTTAAAAAATCTCGTAGGTCATTGCAAATTTTACTAAATATATTTGTAAATTTTTTTTAGGTTTGTGATTGTGCTTTAGATTCATTACTGTGCATTTATAATAATGAGACAAATTTTAGGCATTATATATCTGTAATTAACTGGTTTAAAAATTTAGGAAATTTCTAATGGCTGCATTTCTATTTAAGGAAATTTGACAAAAATCTAAACAGGCAGATTGTAAATTAAATGCAAACAGAAAAAAAACTTACAGACACATAAAAAAATAGTATGGAGTTCAATGTAACTTTATTACGGAATATGATCATCTTTACCAGCTGTATCAACGATGCAGATTGATGAGTACAGATTTTACTTGCTTGCAAAGTGACTGTGAAGATTGTTTATCACAGGGAGTCTGTCCTAAGAAACCACCTAGCTCCCAGTCATTTCCATGAAAGTGATAGATATACTTGCCACTTGGGTCCACTAAATCTGTCTCTCATGCATATGGTCAGGACAGTAAAAGCAGGACTTAAACTGTAGTGAACAATATCTTCTTGAGTCACTTGCAAAACAAAAATCTGAATTCCTCCTACACCTACATTAACATCAATAGCATGTGCATGTCCAGTTAAACATTTTATTTTTTGGTAGCATTCCTTTTTGATTTGCTGCTTAATTTTAATGAAAGGAATTTATTTATTTTGCCCATGCATTTAACTAACTTTCTGATGTCTCCATGATAGATTTGAAATGCTGTGTGACAAATTTTAAAATAAAATGATTTTTACCTTGTTTCCATATCAATTTATTTTTAATTTAAGATGCGCAATATATTAGACAATGGAATACTTGTACATTTTTTTAATGTCAAAATAGATGAAATTAAATCTTTTTACCAGAAAAGATGATTCCCATATTAGTAGTAGATGTATATAAATTAAGTATTTTATATTTTGTTGTACAAAACTTATAAATCCAAATTCATTTTTATCTAAGTTGAAATTCACACTCTCAAAATTAGTATTTTGTATGCTAGTATTGTACTCATTAAACATGCATATGTACATGTATATCTATGTTTGAATATGTATTTCTCTATGAGTAGTGATATACTGGTATGGGTAAAAAATGCATGTTTAAATATGCATACAATGCTAATCTCTGTATTTATTTTTAGTAAGCATGATTTTGTGTGCAATCGCCCAAAAGCCTGATACTTAAATTATGAAAATTTATTTGTATGTGTTACGCATGTTTTACCCTTACGTGGATAAAACATTTAATGAGTATTACTTATCTTGTGTGTATGCATTTACTGTATGCACATGTGTTTACATACATGTATATGTTTGTCCATGTGATTTAATGTGATATGTATGTATGCATGTGGGGTCTGTGCAATTCCCATGTGATACGCCTAGCAAGTATGTGGCGCGACAAAGCGTTAATGTAAAAATGTCTGTACATATGTATAGAGTGTGAAACCAGATTTGTGTGCTGTATTATATGTAAGTCCATCTGTATGTGAACATATGTGTATATATATTGAAATAAATATAATTAAATATTTTTTCTAGTATAAAATAAACTTAATATATATGTATTATTATAAAGTAATATAATAATAAAAAATATTATATAAAAATTGTAAAAAGTATATATATAATAAAGTATCAAATACTATGAATTAAATATTTCATACTTTATTATACAGATTTGCATGTGTGTAGTATATGCATTTGTGTATGTGTATATATACATGTGATGTATATATGTGTAATTTTTTGCTATTATAATGTTAGTGTGTGTATATGTAGTTAGGTATGTGTAATGTGTGTATACATGTACAAATATATATATATGAGTTTATGTATGTATGTATGCATGCATGCATGCACAGGAAAAAGTACATATGCATATTTACAATACAAACATCTATAGATACATACCTATGTATGCATGCATGCATAAAATCATGCACATCACACACAAACTCATACATGACTACAGATACATACACACAAATACATAATGTCCAATGACATACATGCACACAAATTTACATGAATACTTATGTCTAAACTTATATACAAGCAGACATGCATATGCAGAAACATGCACACATACATTCATATATAATTAAATTCAGAATCACAAACTGTGAAACCATGCTTAAATACAAATATATACACAAATTCACTTACATTCACATACACACAAAAAACATACTCATTTGCTGAAGGTCAAATGCTCAATATAGGCATACAAATGCATTTGCATACACTTGTAAGTACATTTGCACTTGTAGCTGAGGTTACACAAGAAATGATGTTTACTGAAAAAATAGATTAACTTGTGTACATCTTCATACATATTTAAGCATACAGTTAGCATACCAATGAAAAGTTGAATAAATTTTTTTTATCTTAATTGCCCACTAATTCATAATTAAATCAATGTTATATTAAGCTATTTTACTACTTAAATGAAGCAAAAATTTAATACAAAATAATAAAAAAAGATCAAGTTATGAACTGTTTCTGAATTTAAAACAAATAAGATTAGTTAGCATGTAACAACACAAAACTAATTTTATATATTTTTTCATACAAAAAAGTTATTTTATTTAAGTAAAAGAAAAGTAAAATTTGAAGAAAATTAAAATAATAAATTTCTTAATTATGAATATAAAAAAACTATATAAAAAAATCAGAAGAGGACAAATTTTTAGCAGCATTCATAAGAAAAACATTATTTTTAATAGCAAAAATTATGTTAATAATATAGTATTAAGACAAGCTTTAATAATTGAGAATCAGGTTTATTAGAAAATAATATGTATTTAAAGTATTTTTTATGAAAACATGGAACTGGAAGAGGTAAGAGATTTCTAATTTTACAATGCATACTGTGAAAAATAAGACTAATATTATTAATTAATAATATTAGATTACTTTAATTTTCAAAAAATATATTGTCTTATCTACCCAGGAACAATTGATTTCTTATCTTGTATTTATCATTGTATTAAGAAATATAGTCTTGCATGCTGAAATATAAATGATATTATAAATATATAAAATGTATAATTTAATAAATATTATAACTAAATAAAAAATTAATATTTAAAAATTAATGAACATTTAATAAATTAAAAGATTTTCAATCCACTCTTGTTCTGTTTTGGTTTTTGCTTTCCTGTTCAAATGTTATGTTCTTTATATATATATAGAAAAATAAAATTTTATATAAATAGAAAATAAAATAAGCCTCTGTCATCATTAAAATTTGTATTAGATTTACAAAAACTTTCATTATCAAAGATAAAACTGTCATCATCAAAAAGCAACAACCACCACCACAACAACTTGATAATACTTAATAAAAGTACTTTTTCTTGACTTACAAGAAAATTCATACTCGCACATTATTTCATTACTTACTATTTAATAGAAATATAAAGACATTATATAGTCTAAAAAAAAAAGTTCAAATACTTAAAAAAGTAAATAAAAAAAAAGTAAAGTAAAGTAAAGTTAAGTTAAGTAAAGTAAAAGTTAACATGTTTAGTTGAAAGTTATAAAAAATATTAGTTTCATACCATTTGAAATTAGAGAATATTTCTTTGAAATTGATATTTTTTAAAAAATGGCCTTTTAAATAAAACTTTTTTTTTCCCTAAAAATAAAAAAAATTAAATAAAATAATGTTTACAGTAAATTGCATCAAAATAAAAATTAGTATTATAAAAAAATTATTATACATTATATTACTTAATATTTTATTTAATTGTAATGAATTCTGCATAAAGATAAAAATAAAAATTCAATTGATCTCTACATGAAAAATTTAAAATTGATTTTTCTTGTGATTCAATAATGCTGAAAAATAAACTAAAAAGTTCTTAACAGTAATTAACGTATGTGAAATTAATAAATATCTTTTTACGTAGCGTAATATCTAGTTTGGTGTGAGGAGATCTAGATTTTAAGAGTTATAGAGTTTCAATACATTGTCATAATTCCGAATTTTGTAACACCACACTGTAAAGTTTTGTGATACGTTGTGATTTTTCATCAAGGTTAACTTCATAACAAAACATTAAAAAAAGTATGTTATTATTTTGTAAGCAAAACTATATTTCGAATTTCTTTAGTATTATCAATTAATTTCAACATTAGAATGTAAAGTTTTTTATTGGGTTTGTAGTAATATTACTTCAACTTTGTTTAAGTACATAATATTATATGTTAGGTAATAAAATAGAAATGGTTTTTGTGATAAAGTTTTATGCAAGTATTAGAATTGATCTCTGCAGATAGGAGTGCTCTAGTCGCGAGTAGATAAGAAATAGTTCAGTGGATGGTGAAATATGATAATTTTTCTGAATTTTAACTATGTAATTCCATTGCTATGCATATATATATATTTGCATAGAAGCTCGTATGTTTTTTTAATGTGTTACATTATAGCCTCACGTTATACTGAGTATGTTGGGAGGGCCTATAGAGTTAGAGCTTGATATAATGGACGACTTACTGTTTCGTGATTTTTTTTTCTTTTTTTTTAAGAATAGAACGGAAGCACAGTAAATATGTGTTATGACAATATGAGTGATATAACATTCATTGAGATGACCTACTTGTAAATAGCTTTTACTTTTTAATTGTGTGTAGTAAAAATATATTATGTGTTCCTTATAGAACCTGTCAAGTTATACAGTCCATATTTGGTAGCAAAAATTAAAGAGGAATTTTATGAGTACTAATCATGTCTTGTGTCTGTCGTTTAATTTATTTAAGGAAAAATTACAACACCTTTTTCTATGTTTCGGACTAGCAATACGTGTTTGCTATCTTACACGAGTTTGATGCAATTGGTACATGCCATAATCGTAACTTTAAAATGCCAGTGTAGTTTAAAAACCCCCAAAAACACGCTTTTAGAGTTAATGACTTAAAAAGTAAAAAATAATTTTTAATCAATGTCAAAATGGAATGTCAGTGTTCTAAAAGCGTGGGGTGCTTTGTATGACATTTTTAAACTAACTCTGCATTTCGGAATGAAACTAGTGAAAAGTTATAACGATTGATATCCAGCACCCCACGCTTTTAAAACAGTGACATTCATTTTCTCGTCCAGTCATTTATTCTTGTGTTATTTTTTACTTTAGATTGATTAACTCTAAAAGCGTGTTTTTTCTAATTTTTTAAAAACTATTAATTTATTTTTTACTTTTTAGTTTGATTAACTCTTAAAAGCGTGTTTTTTTAGTTTTTTAAACTATTAATTTATTTTTTACTTTTTAGTTTGATTAACTCTAAAAGCGTGTTTTTTTAGTTTTTTAAACTATAATATTTTTTAAATGAGATCCTGGTACGGAGGACTGGTTCTTACAGTAATTTAATTGTGAGTAAAAAAAGGTTAAATGCAAATATGTTGAGCCAGCCAGGATTCGAACAGGGAATCTCCTAATCCGCAGTCCGGTTTGTATCCGTTGTGCTGCTGTCCCACGTAGGTTTGAATGCTTGAAAGATGTCGGTGGAATGTTTCTTTTTGCAGCTTAAATAGTGTGTGTGCTGAGGAGAAACAGATCTCCAGGAAATTATGCGCCGATCATGATGACTTTCATAAGGGCTGTGTGTGTTTTAATCACTAATCCTGGCTATCTTAATCATGATGAGATAATAAACTTGTGCAATATTTTAGCGTGTGTTGTCGGTCCCTTGTTAAGTCTAGAACGTTTAAATTAAATCGGATCGCTTTAAGTATGGCAAAATCCAGCCCAAAAGAATCAGTTACATACATACAAACAAACAAAACAATGTACAGGTGAAACTAATAAAAGCGTATTAAAAACCAGCACTCGAACAAATGCAATTTTGATAGTCAGACTGGACAGCTCCTTGCATATCACCATACACATTTACACGCTCCATTTGATTGGTCATTCAGATAACATGTTTGACAAATAGTTTTCATTTCTTACTGCATTCGTAATTTTTTTTTTGTTGCCTTTTGCATATATATATATATATATATATATACTGAAGCAGAACGTTGTCGTTCAAAAAAAAAAAAAACTGGGTTGTTGAAAATTAGATATCGTAATATATTCTCCATGTTCCAATATATGTGCATACCATTTTCATGGATGATCGTTTGAACGGTATATAAGATGAAATGCTGCCGTAGCACCATCTGGTGGCGAGTGCCAATAAAGTGGATAGCGCGAACCTATTTTCCACACTCGATTACATATTACCTATTTTCATAGCGATTGGTTGAAGTGTGTAGAAGCTGGAAGATATGCTGCAGCACCATCTGGTAGCTACTTACAACAAAAGGGGGATATCACACAAACATTCTCCTGTTTTGTTAAACACGCACGAAAAATTTCATCAAAATCGGTCAAACCGTTTAGAGGTGTTCAGTGACAAACGCATGTACAGAAGATATATGTTATGAGTATATTATAAATATTCCCATAAAATGAATTCCATTTTTCAATTCCTCTATTAGCTCACACTCCCCCAATATATATCTTGTTCAAATTTTCTATCGTTAATAAAAACATTTTTTGATATCCCCTCACCAAGTTCAAATACATTTTTTTTTGAACTTTGTAGTGGATGACACTGGATGTTAATGCAGTTTTTTCTAAATATTAATTCAGTAATTTAATTTAAATTAATTTTAGTTTTTTTTTAGACGGTCGCATATATCTACCAATAGATGGCGCCAGATAAAGCAAAAAATTAATGAAAATTATTTATGAAGGACTTTTTGCAATATAGTGAGGAATTGACTTAAAAATTTTTTTTTTTATATATTACTTGTTTTTAATACAAATGAAATTGAAACTGTTTTTTGTCGGATTGTAGGTTTCCCAAGTTTATTCTAATACAACATATGTACACTGTTGAACGTCCTTGAAGACCCGATTTCCGATTTGGCCAAGTGTAATGCCTCTCGTAGGGTGCACCCTGGGTAATTCCATATCTGCAACAATTCTTCCTTATTGTGGTCCAATTTTTTAGTCAAGAGCCCACGATGAATTTATAAGAAAATTAATTTTTCGGGAATTTTATCTATTTCTTTATCACAACATCCTGAAAGGCTTTAACACAAAAAAAAAGAAGAAGAAAAAAAAAAAAAAAAAACCTTTGCCCTTAAGATATTTTTGTTAGCATTTGATCCCACCGCCACCATTACAATTCTGACCCTGCACCAAATCCATTTTTCATTTAGCGGGGTTGGTCAGATGGGCTTGTGGAGTGGGTGTAACACCAATGAAAAAGGTGGCTCCTCCATCCATGAAGGGAAAAAGCAGTTACTTAAACTTAAAGAAAACGAGGCATCATGCACAATGAAAGCGAATTTTTAATTTTTTTTTTCTTTTCTTTCCTTCCTGGCTATTTTAACTTCAATTGAACGTTTTATTAAAAATTGCGTAACAGGATGCTGTGCATAAAAAGTTCTTACTTTTATGCACAGTGATGTACAATGATCTTGTTTCAAAAACTTTTATTCTTTTCAAATTTATTTCATCACCTTTAAAGCAATCCCCACGGACACAATGCACTTATGCCAACTTTTTTTTCCACTTTCACTGCATTCAAAAAGTCCCAATCATGAAAGGTATGGCCCAAAGCGCGCTGCAATTTACGTTAATCTCTTCAATCGACTCAAACAGGTGTCCCTAGAGTGGTATTTTGAGTTTTGAGGAATAGCCAGTCGCACGATGCTAAATGCAGGTGAATAGCGCGGTGGTTGTGGAACGATATGGGTTTAATTTTTGCATGAAAAAGTCAAGAAGAATCAATGCAGTGTGAACTGGCGCATTCAGTGTTTTCGGTACAACTCGTTTTGCACCACAGATTTTGATCGTTTGAGGACCAAAAAGAATTGATCGATCCTTTTGAAATTCTCAACATCATCAGAAAGGTCTCAAGAGAAAAACAACAACCGTTATAACCTATAGGCTTATGTTTCGACATTTATATTCTAATTTCGTTATTATCAGTTTCAAGAATGATTTTTAAAAATTACTCTTTTTTTTATTATGAAAACAATAAATATCAATATTGAAAAAACTGGAGTTTGGCTCTTTTGTACATCTGCAACACCTACACAGCTTCCTCTTTATACTGACTGGACTTCCTCAGTAAAGGCCAAGGGCTGTTCTTGTGAGGTTAAATGTCGCTTTTTGATAATTAATTTTACAGACTTGTTTGTATGTAACTTAAAATACAATGATTGATGTGTGTAGCTATGATGAATTTGAATCGCATACAATATGCTTAGAAATTTTGGTTGAATTATATCTTAGAACCTAATTGTGCTAAGTTGCAAATGGCGATAATGTACAAAATGTGATGATTATAAAAGTTCCAGAAGAATATGGAAACCCCATTTATCATAATGTGCGCTATATTTTTTAAATTTTCTGATGATGTTGGCAAGAGGTAAAAATGGCGAGCGAAATTTTTTGATTTTTTAAAAATTTCGAAAATTGAATTTTTTAATTTTCGAAAATTAAAACAACATTTTTGCAAAAAATCGCAATGTAGGTAATCTGATTTGGTGTCACAAATTGCTTCGCCGAATTGCGTCAAGAAAAGGGTTTGATTGTAAGTGAATGAATTGCAAACAGTACAAGAGACTTGGATTACCACATTTGGCAACCTATCCCTCAGTTGGAGGCAGAAAGTCGCTAAATTCCAATTGCCCCTATTTTGTGATTTGGCCAAAATTATGATAGAATGTTCGACAAAGTAAAAACATAAGCACAGTTCCAACTACATATTCATGTAGTACAATGAGCATACATACCTGTAATTTCTATCTGATTGCGTTGTTATAAAAATAACGAATAATGCTGATAAATTATTGGAACTCACTAGCCCCAGAATCTCCTTGGCCAACTTCAAGAGTAAGAACATTGGCAATGCTCAGAAATTAAAAAAGTAACTGGTAAATATTAGAACAAAATTGCAAGACAAAAAATCAATTAATAGAGAGCGTAAATGAAAGATTAGATGAAAATTAACCTAGGTTTTTTAATATTTGAATGTAGTTCATAGGAATATTTGATAAAAGTATGTGAGGAGCGTGCCTGGCCAAATCGCAAAATAGGGGCCTTTGGTTTGGCGACTTTTTATGGCGCCAAATGTGGTAACCCGGATTTCTTGTACTGAATTTCTTGAACTATTTCTTGTAACTGATAAAAAAAAAAAAAAGATAAAATTTTTAAATCTTTTTTTCTGTCATGAGAGACGGAAACAATTACGGTACATTTTAAACTGCAACTTTAATTGTTATTTGTTTTGATTGGACGAAACAACGACTACGTTTTGTGCGGAGATTGGCGGAGAGCCTTTTGCCTCCAGCAAACATCTATCTCCTGCTTTGTGAATGAGAGAAGTTTCTAAGCTTTAAGCCCATTGGTAGATAGAAAAGAGTAAGATATATATTATTAATTCATTAAACAAAATAACTTAGTTACTATTTATCTTTTTTAAATGAATAAAAAAAAAAATTATGCAAATATAATTTTTTATATTATTATTATAATTTTTAAGAAGTTAATTAAAAGAAATAAACAACAGAAACAAAAAACACAATTGGGGGGAAATTGTGACTAAGCGGAGAAACTGCATGGTAATTCAAAAGGAGGATATCGAAACATTAATGAATAATATTCAGGACAGCGCGAGGTCTGCGATTTTTGAAATCAGAAATGTTAAATTTATAGAAAAATCATAGTTTAAATGAAACAAGTAGTTTGTTTCGTGTTATATTATTGGCAAAAAATTAGGTCCTGAAATGTAATTTTATCGATTTTTTTTTTTTTTTTTTTTCATTTTAGATGGGGCTCACATAAAGTCTTTTGGGGACCGAATTTGGCGATCAAAATTTCTCACCTATTTAATAATTTTTTTTTGTGAAAGACAGTGATCGACAGTTTTTTGGAGATAAAACTTATGATTTGAATTGTGTTCGAAAATACGAGATAGTTTGGTTACTAAAATTAGCGCTATTGATCCAGTTTCTTTGTAATATATTAACATAATAAATTGAAGGTAAACCTCTTTAAGTTGTTAATCTTTCAAATTGAATTTTAATGAAATTTTATAGGCTTTACAAATATATATATATATATAGATACACATTTTTGAAGTTATTTTGAAGAATAAATTTTTTTTCTTACTAATCTTGAGTCATTATTTTGAGCTTTTCTATTGTTTCATGAATTTCACTTATGTTTCCTAGCCGGAGACTTTTTCTTACCAACCTTGGCATATGATTTCGCCTTCGATTTTTTCTCGCCACAGGTCTTCCTGCTTTTGATTTCTTGCAGCTACTACTTTTTCTTGTTACTTTAGGTGATTTTCCTTTCTTGTTTTTAACAGAGGAGCTTCTTCTCCAACGGATCTGACATTGGAAGATTTCTTTCTGACATTATTTCTTAAAATTTTCACTTTATTGGCGGTTATTTTGGATACCATTGCTGCTGTGCGAGGTCTTAGGTTGTGCGTTTGGCGAGATTTGGCTGTTCTTGCTGTTATTCTGAGATGACGATTCTATTCCTTCAGTAGCATCATCTTGTGAGCTAGTTTCTTGCTGACGATACGATTCCGGAATTAGAAACAGACTTGCACTTTGTTTTTTAGTAACTGCGCGATCAGTATTTGGAGCCATTTTTGCTTTTCACATTCTCAGGATTTTTTTTTCCCCATTTTCTTATTCGCTTTTGGTGATTTTGACTTGGGCTTTCGTGCTCGACTTTTTTGACCTTGCTTCCCATGCTTTCTTGAAGAAATGATCCAGCATCTACTTCTGGTTGGAATCCATCTTGCACTTCTACATTCCCCGATGTTTCTTCATTTACCGCATCTTTTCTATGAACATTTTCCCTGAACAATATTATTTTTCGTTATTCGAGAATTACCATCGTCAAGGAATTTATCACTAGCCTTTTTCTCTCTGATCTTGGTCTGGTACTTTGGATATCGAGTGAATAGTTTTGTTTTTCTCTGGAGTAATTGATTCCCCTATTCATTGGAATTTCATCCATGTTTCTTTTTTTTTTTTTTATGCTTTAAATGAAACGCAGAAAACTTACAACGATTAACGCCAGCGTATTTAAAACTCCAATTTAATCTTCACAGTTTTTGAAATTACTAAAGCGACAAGTCTTCAATTCAGTGTTCAAAAATTTTTTCAAATCATTTTCCACAGTCGCACGTACTTGCAAACGTTAAAAGTTTCACGCGATTTGTTAAAAAAACTAATAACTTAAGAGCGAGATTTTAAAACTACTTAATCAGAAATGCTTTTGTAAGCATTGTCTGCTTTTACCAGTATTTTTCTGAAATTTTTTTTGTTTTAGATTTCGTCTTATTCAGTCAATATGTTGTAACATATGACTTTATTGAAATCTATCCATTACAATAAGAATCACATACAAAGAAGGAACAAGCAGAACAAAGCAAACATACAATCAGACAGATTGATTGACAAGAAGTCGGTCACACACACCACAAAAGTCAAAGGGGGAGAGAGTAAATAAAGAAGGTAGACACTTTTTATTTCAGTCCATGAGGTCCATGGCCTTCCAATACTACTGTGTCCAAAAAGTAAGACCAATTATTTTTTTTTTTCGAAAATTCTTTATTTATTCTTCCAAATTTATTTCATCGCCTTCAAAGTAATTCCCTCCGGGCATAATGCACTTATGCCAACTTTTTTTCCAATCCTCAATGCATGCTAAAAAGTCATTGGCAGGGATGGCCTTCAAAGCGCGCGCCGTTTCACGTTGAATCTCTTCTATCGACTGAAAACGGTGTCCCCGGAATGGTCTTTTGAGTTTAGGGAATAGCCAGAAGTCTCATGGTGTGAATACGATGTTTGTGAAAAGATATGGGTTTTATTTTTGGCATAAAAGTCAAGAAGAATCAATGCAGTGTGAGCTGGCCCATTCAGTGTTTTCGGAACCAATCGAAATTTGACGCGTTTGAGGCTCAAAAATGGAATTGACCGATCCTTTTGAAATTCCAACATCATCAGCAAGGTCTCTAATTGTAAATCGACGGTTTGCAAACACCAAATGAGCGTGAGTTTCGTCGGTTGTGATTGAGGTTTTACCAGAGGGCTCTTGGTCTTCAACACGTTCTCTGTCTTATTTGAAATGTTTTTACTACTTCTAAATATTTACTTTCGATATAGGAATGCTCACCGAATGCCTTCTGCAACATTCTATACGTTTCTGCAAACAAAATTGAATGCAAGTTTTTTGCTCAATTAATTCAGACATTTCAAAAATCGTTGGAATCAGTTTTAGCTTCTCCCAAAGCCAAGCGTAACTCAAACACTAATGAATATTTTGACATGAAATTTCACACAGATGTCAATGATAGTGCCAGCAACCTAAAAAGGGGGGGGAAGGACATTGAAATTCCATAAGCCCCGGAATTGAAAATTGGTCTTATTTTTTGGACACAGTAGTATAAGTGCAAGACTTCTCCTTGGCGCTGAGCCTCCCTGTTCCTACCTGGACATTTCAAAAGATGTTCTGAATTCATTGTTCCAGCTCTATATATTGGGCAAATGTTCGAGACGAGGACACCTATCCTGTTTAGGTGTTCTGCAAGACAATCGTGTCCGGTTCTTAATCGAAAGTTGGCAATCCCCTCTTTACGTGATCAAGTGTTAAAGATTTCCCAGCTGTTGAATATTGTGCCAATTTTTGCCTTCTGATGTAGTTATGAGATTATAGTTCAGTTTTCTTAAAAATTTCTCTATGAATATATTTATTGAAAGATTCTGGTGGAATTGTTTCTTTCCAATATTCGATATTCCTCCGCAAGATGGCGCAGGCAGGTTTCAGGCAGGTTAATCTTATGGAATTTTCTGGAGAATTTGGGTTTTTGCTTGAAGTGTTTTGTAATATGGTTCTGAATCATTTTTCCTGTTTTGGGTTGGGATTTTAAAAATTTGTATTTCCAATGGATATAAATACTCGTAGTGAGTTGATCAATTCCTTCTTTTTGAAGTTTCATATTTATCACTTTTGGCATTTTCCCATGCCTATTGAGCTTAAAGTGCTTCTTTTTGTATTTAGAATACTTCATTCTTCATTTATGCCTAGAATTTTTAAACATTGATATATTTTTTTGGCTATTGAATGTTATAGTGCTTCTTATTGTATTTGGAATATTTCATTCTTCATTTACGACTAGGATTTTCAAACTTTGATATATTTTTTTGGCTATTGTATGTGATAATGTTTCTTGTATAATTGGGAATACTTCATTCTTCATTTACGCCTACAATTTATCTTACTTTTGTATATTCTTTTAGAGATTCTTGAACAATTCATTCTTCACGAAGTTCTTGATCTATTCAACATTGCTATATTCATGTGGCTATTGAATTTGGCCATTCTTGTGAGATTCCAATAAATTGCTTCATATATCTATTGAATTATTTCAATATTGGCATATTCCTGAGTTTATTCATCCGTTCCTGTTCACACATGATAAGTTGAAATTTGCCGAGCAGATTTCAGCCTTTTTTTTTTATTATCATTTTCTTTTCGATCAAAACATCTTGTAGCTCAAATGAATGTACTAATTAGAGTTGAGGTATCTTGTGAATTGTACCACAGTGACATTTAAGATTTTAAATTATTATTCAAGCTTATATACATTGAATATTTTAAAATTCTTAAATAGGATTGAGGAATAGGATATTAAGAGGACTTCCTCAAAATTTTAATTTATATTGATGACCGTAGTGAATATGAAATTCTTCAAAATGAATTCTCCATATTCGGTCGTATTAGAGCTGATACACCTCAAGGAAGCGTGCTTAGTCGTATCCTCTACAGTATCTTTACCTACGGCTTTCCTCAATGCACTAATATTTCCACTTTGTCATTCCATTTCCTTTTGTCTATTTGTTAACGATTCTGCTGCTATTCCCAAGGTGATTCTATTCGCTATGTCATCAAAACTGTTCAAAATTTCCTGGATACTTTTGAGGATTGGCTCATACCAATTAATGTCCCTAAATCTAAAACCATCGTTTTCCGAAAAGGACATGGGAGACAACCAAATATTAATCTCCCCCTTTTGATCAACAAATTGAACGGACAACTAATATTAAATATGTCGTCTTGAAATCAGTCAGTTGTCATTGAGTTGCTTAATATAAATCGTCAGTTGGCATTGAGACTATTATCCGAGAGGACGCACGGCAAAACAGGCGTTGCCGTTAGTTATGAGCTCTCATCCCGAGAGCTAGTAGTGGAATCCTTCCACAAATGTATAATTAGATGTTTTAAATGAGTTATATGTTGTGTATCAATTATTGCATGTGGTGTTGTTTATGTGCTTATAATAAAAGTAATATGTTCTTAAAGTTGTGAGTTCAACCCGACTACACCCAGTTCCAGCTGCACAAACAAACCGACATCCACTGCAGAACTAGTTAAGAATCTTTTCCCGCTGTAGACAGTAAATGAGAAAAGTAGCAATTTACAATATGGCTACAACGCTAACGTAAAGCGATGGAAGAAGTAATTAAATAACCATTAGTAACCAAGAAAGGTGTAAAAAATAATATTGATTTGATTTGAAATTTGATTTTTTTGTATAGATTATTCCACATTTTTTATAACAAACTCAATCATTTTCTCATTTGAATGAGAAAAAGGAATTTGAGTTATGACCAACAACAAAATAACTCAGTTTTGACAAGATTTTGAAAGCAGCACCATAACGATTTTATGATGACTCCATGAGACGAGAAAGTGATTTCAGTAAAGATGACATCACTATCTGTGTAAGTTGCTTGGGCATCAATCAATCGAAAAGAACGCCCAGAAAAGATTACATTTTGTTCAAGTGCTTGTAATGGAATTTTGGCTCAAAGATTAAACGTGAATTATTTTCTAGGAGATATTCTATTTAAAGCTGTTTTATTGTCACTATATCAAACTTTTTATTAAAAAAACTTGAAGTTACTGAGATTTTATTTCAATAATTGCTTGGTTACTTACACAAGAGGACTTTATATTTATTACATTGCGTAGCAGCTATTTGGAGAATGGGTTACAGTGGATAACAACATATTAAGAAGTGAGACAACAGCAAGCCTGTATGAATTTGAATTCAGCATTTTAAATACAAATGCAATTATTTAAACAATTGAGGATAAAAGGCAATGTATGAAATGAATCTATAGAATTTGAATAGTTGATAAATTGATGGAATATGATACAAAAATATTGCAAAAATTGGGAACAGTTCAAATGTTTTATACTGTAGCATTTTTTTTTCCTCACGGGGAGAGTTTTAGCATTTCATTCCCAGAAGAGTCGAATGTATGTTATTTGACAAGTGTATAATAACAATCTATCACTAAAATTTGACAGCTGACAAGCATATTGTGGGTAGTTATATCATATGCGATTAGTGTTTTGTACTAATGAGAACAACCTGTCACTTCAATCTGGTAGCGTATATTCTTTATCATGTATAATGAGACGCTGGAAATTAGCGAATGACTGCGCGACTTTCACAGGTCGAAATAGTTACAGATTGAATATGGATATATATATATGGCTTATAGATTAATCATAAAAATCTTAGAAATTGTCTTGGATATTTTGAGAGAAAAAAAAGAAACAATGTTTTAAAAGAAAATTTAGATGGTATATCTTTTTTCTTTATTATTTTTTGAAGGATTTCTCGGTTGAACGTATAATAGACTAGTTGCTTGACATAATTCCTCTTTCCTAAAGGACAAGTTACCAAAAACCCACTGTTTTTGATTCCATAAAATATATTTTAAGAAGTGAAATTTACTTTCGGACCGCATTCTGGATGACTCTGGAAATAAAAAGCCACGCGTCCCAAACAGATGTGGCGGGAGTAATGGTGAAGAACTCGCTCGGAAGAAAGTTGTGTCACGAAAACGAAATTCCGTCTGTTGTTTCTCTCTCTGTCTTCCGAGTCACGACTTGCACAACGAACACGTGACGCCGACTCATCAGAGAGAATTCCGCTGTGGTGAAATGAGGGGCCGGCAGAATGTTGATGGGCGAGATTTCTTTCCTTTTTTTTTATTTATTTATTTAAGGGTCTGCGAAAGGAAATGCGCTCGTTTGTCATTTAGAGCTCTTGTCCTCTGAAATCAAGCTGTCTTATGGAAAATTGCAGCAGACAGTGAAATGAATTACTATTCATGGGCCTGTGCTCTAAATTTAATTTCCAGTCTTGTCTGAGTCTTTTCTTTTTGTGGTTTTCATTTTTATGTTACGTTTTAACTTTTATCGACAGGAAAATAATTTAACTAGGATTTGAAGGCATTACTTAAGAGTTTGTTTAAAAAGAGTATTATTTATTTTTGAAGAAAAATAAAAATATGAGTTGAAAAATAGATTTTTTTTGATGGGCATTAATATTCTTTCTGTAGTGTAATCAACTTTATGCAATATGTAATCGTATTGAGCTATATATATTTAATTACGTCGAAGACTGGGCCGGAAAAAATGGCCGGCCCATTTTCCTGTGTTTAGCCCAATACAAACTAGCCTTGAAGAAGGCATGTGGTGTGGACTGCACCGACGAACGCTGTTACTCATTTAGAACTACCCAGGCGTTTAGCTTGAAGATAGGTTATTGACGTGAGTAATACTATCCCCTACAACGCTCTACTATCCTATTAGTATGGGATCTAAGGGTTAAAGTGGATTGTGAACCACTACAAACATCCATGGCATCGCCGAGACTCGAACACCAAGAGCGGTAGCCACTCGGTCATCAGGCCCTCTAGTGCATAATATTTATAATGGTTTAATTTTTACATTAATTATATAATATTTATGATGTATTATTTTTAATATTCTGTCCGCCTCAGAAATTTTTTATGCTTTATACATTAGCAACGCCGTATAGTTTATTTATAAAAATCCTAGAAATATTCTTGAAAAGTTTGAGAAAAAAAAAAAAGAAACAATGCTTTTAAAGAAGATTCAGATGATGTACATTTTTTCTTTCTTTTTTTTTTAAGGATTTCTCGGTTAATATAATAAACCAGCTCCTTTAGTATAATAAACCAGTTGCATGACATAATTCCTCTTTGCTAAAGAAGAAGTTACCAAAAACAAACTGTTTTTCATTCCATAAAATATATTTTAAGAAGTGAAATTTACTTTCGGACAGCATTCCTGATTACTCGGGAAATAAAAAAAGCCACGCGTCCCAAACAGATGCGGCGGAGTAATAGTAAAGAAGTGGCGCGGAAGAAAGTTATGTCACGAACACGAAATTCCGTCTGTTGTTTCTTTCTCTGTCTTCCGAGTCACGACTTGCACCGCGAACACGTGACGCCGACTCATCAGAAGGAATTCCGCTGTGGTGAAATGAAGGCAGAATGTTGATGGGCGAGATTTCTTTTTTCTTTTTTTTTTAAGGGTCTGCGAAAGGAAATGTGCTCGTTTGTCATTTTGAGCTCATTTCCTCTGAAATCAAGCTGTCCTATGGAAAATTGCAGTAGACAGTGAAATAAATTACTTTTCATGGGTCTGCGCTCTAAATTTAATTTCCAGTCTTGTCTGAGTCTTTTTTGTTTTTTTTTTTTTGAGATTTCCATTTGTTTCGTTTTAACTTATTGATAGGAAAATAATTTAGCAACAACTTGAATGCATTACTGTCTAAAAACATTACAAAAAGTTTGAAGAGTTTGTTTAAAAGAATATTATTAAAGAAAAATAAAATTATAAGCTGAAAATATTGTCTTTCTGTCGCACATTACTCTTTACATTTTGCAGCATAATAGTTTTAGTCACTATATATATATATTTAGTAGAGTCGAGGACTAGATCGTATTGATCATTTCTCTGCGAGCAACCTAATACGAAGTTGCCTTGAAGAATGCATATCGTGTGGGGTGCACTGATGAACGCTGTTATTCATTTAGGACTACCTAGGGCGCACGTTTAGCTTGAAGATAAGCTACGGATGCGGAGTAACACTACTCCCACAACACTCTACGATCCTTGAGCCGGGACCTACGGCTTAAAGTGGATTCCGAACGACTACAAACATTCATAGCATCGTCGGAAGTCGAACACGAAACCTGTGGTACCGAGTGCTACAGCGGTAGCCACCGGCATGAAATATACTTTTAAAATATTGTTTATTTTTTCTCTCAAAATACTCAAGATGATTTCTAGGATTTTTACAATTAATCTATAAGGCATTGTTATAAGTCGTGGGCTGCACCGATAAAAGCTGTTACTCATTTAGAACTACCTAGGGAGGCACTTGTAGCTTGAGATATGCTACGGACGCGATAAACACTACCCCCACAACGCTCCACTATCACATTAAACTGATATACTTCTAAAAAGTTAATTCTGAACCATTACAAATATCCATGGTATCGACGGGATTCGAACGCGAAATTTATGGTACCGATTGCTAGAGCGGTAGATATTCGGCCATCAGGAGCCTCTAGTATATAATATTTATGATGGTTCAATTTTTATAATTATTATATAATATTTACGATGAAATCTTTAATATTCTGTCCGCTATTGAAAGTTTTAATGTTTCATATATTAACAATGCCGTATAGATTATTTATAAAAATTTTAGAAATGATCTTGAATATATTCTGAGAAAAAAAAAAGAAACCATGTTTTTAAAGTAGACTTATATAGTATCCTTTTTTTTTTTTTTTGAAGAATTTCTCGATTGAACGTATATAATAAACCAGTTGCATGACATACCTCTTCCTAAAAAGAAGAAATTACCAAAAAACCTACTGTTTTTGATTCCAAAAAAAAAAAAAATATATATTTTAAGAAGTGAAATTTACTTTCGGAGCGCATTCCGGATTACTCGGGAAATAAAAAAGCCACGCGTCCCAAACAGATGTAGCGGGAGTAATAGTAAAGAACTCGCGTGGAAAGAAAGTTATGTCACGAAAACGAAATTCCGTCTGTTGTTTCTCTCTCTGTCTTCCGAGTCACGACTTGCACAACGAACACGTGATGCCCACTAATCAGACAGAATTCCGTTGTGGTGAAATGAGGGACCGGCAGAATGTTGATGGGCGAGATTTCTTTTTTTTTTATTTAAGGGTCTGCGAAAGGAAATGCGCTCGTTTGTCATTTTGAGCTCATTTCCTCTGAAATCAAGCTGTCTTACGGAAAATTGCAACAGACAGTGAAATAAATTACTTTTCATGGGTCTGTGCTCTAAATTTAATTTCAAGTCTTGTCTTTTTTTGTTTGTTTGTTTCTTTTATCGATAGGAAAATAATTTAGCAACAACTTGAATGTATTTCTTTTATAAACGCTAAAAAAAATTTTTAAGGGTTTTGTTTGTAAGGATATTATTTATTTATGAATTGTTTTTCAAAGAAAATTAAAATACGAGCTGAAAAATATTGTTTTTATGTCCACATTAAACTTTTCTTTTTATAGCGTACTAGTTTTGTGCAATATATAATCTTATTGCATTATATATATTTAATTATGTCTAGGACTGAGTCATATTGACCATTTCCCACGAGAATTCTAATACAAAAACCAGCCTTGAAAGCATGTCGTATGAGCTGCACCGGAAGAACCCTGTTACTCATTTAGCACTACGCAGGGGGCATATGCAGCTTGAAGATGTGTTACGGACGCGAGTAACACTACCCCCACAAACGCTCTACGATCCTATTAGACCGGGACCTACGGTTTAAAGTGGATTCCGAACGAATACAAACATCCATGGCATCGCCTGACTCGAACACGAAACCTGGGATACCGGAGCGCTAGACACTCGGTCATCTGGCCCTCTAGTACATAATATTTATAATGGCCTACTTTTTATATTAATTATGTAATATTTATGATTTATTATTTTTAATATTTGCGTTGCGTCATTGAAATTTTTTACAACAATGCCGTATAGATCAATTGTAAAAATCCTAGAAATCCTCTTGAATATTTTGAGAGAAAAAAGAAACAATGTTTTTAAAAGCAGATTCATATGGTATACCTTTTTTTTATTTTGATGGATTTCTCGGTTGAACGTACAATAAACTAACTGCTTGGCATTATTCTTCTTACCTAAAGAAGAATTTATCAAAAAAACCAACTGTTTTTGATTCCATAAAATATATTTTAAGAAGTGAAATTTACTTTCGGACCGCATTCCGGATGACTCTGAAATAAAAAGCCACGCGTCCCAAACAGATGCGGCGGGAGTAATAGTGAAGAACCAGCGCGGAAGAAAGTTGTGTCACGAAAACGAAATTCCGTCTGTTGTTTCTCTCTCTGTCTTCCGAGTCACGACTTGCACCGCGAACACGTGACGCCGACTCATCAGAGAGAATTCCGCTGTGGTGAAATGAAGGCAGAATGTTGATGGGCGAGATTTCTTTTCCTTTTCTTTTTTAAGGGTCTGCGAAAGGAAATGTGCTCGTGTGTCATTTTGAGCTCATTTCCTCTGAAATCAAGCTGTCAATGGAAAATTGCAGCAGACAGTGAAATAAATTACTTTTCATCGGACTGTGTTCTAAATTGAATATCCAGTACTTGTCTGAGTAATTTTTCTGCGGTTTTCCGTGTTCTGTATAACTTTTAATGACAGAAAAATATTTTAGCCCCAATTTGAATGAATTACTTTCTAAAAACGCAAAAGAAATTTTGATAGTTTACTTTAAAATGTAATTTATTTCTTATGAATTTTTTAAAGAAAAATAAAAATTATGAGCTGAAGAATATTACATTTCTGTCGCAAATTAATCCTATCCTTTTTCTTTTTATAGCTTATTAGTTTTATGCCATATATAATCATATTGCTCTAAATATGTTTGTTTGTTTGCTCACGAGCCCATACGTACTCATGATTGAAGGGGAAGGAAGTACCTTCTGTTGGGATGGAGCACCCGTAGGTAGAAGTCTGACTTTGGCTTCGTGACGCTCTTACAGTCATAGGAGACCGGGATCTACGGCTTAAAATGGATTCCGAACCACTACAAACATCCATGGCACCGCCGGAATTCGAACCCGAAACCCGTGGCACCGAGCTCCAGAACGCTGGACACTCGGCCATTCAGGTCCCAAATTTGTGAATGCCAACGGCACGCGGTGTTCCCAGGTGGTCACCCCTAGTACTGAACGCGCCCCATGATGCTTGACTTCGGTGATCGAACGAGAACCGGTAGCTCTAAATATTATATTATATATATATATTTAATTACGTCGAGGACTGGGTCGTATTGACCATTTCCTTGTGAGTAGCCTAACGCAAATTAGCCTGGAAGAAGGCGTATCGTGTGGACTGCACCAACGAACACTGTTACTCATTTAGTAGGACCCAGAGGGCACGTGTAGCTTGAAGATATGCTGAGGACGCGAGTAATACTACCCCCACAACGATCTACGATCCTATTAGACCAGGGCTCACGGTTTAAAGTGGATTCTAAACCACTGCAAACATCCATGGCATCGACGGAACTCGAACGTGAAAGTTGTCGTACCGAGCGCTAGAACGGTAGCCACTCGGCCATCAGGTTCCTCTAGTACATAATATTTACAATGGTTTAATTTTTTATATTAATTATATAATATTTATGTTGTATTATTTTTAATATTCTGTCCCCAATAGAAATTTTTTATGCTTTATAGATTAACAATGCCGTATAGGTTAATTATGAACCTCCTAGAAATCATGTTGAATATTTTTTGAAAAAAAAAGAAACTATGTTTTAAAAGTAGATTCAGATGCTATATCTTTTTTTCTTTTTTTTTTTTTTTTTTTGAAGTATTTCTCGGCTGAACGTATAATAAACTAGTTGCATGACATAGTTCATTTTTCTTAAAGAAGAAATTATCAAAAAAAATATTAAAATATATTTTTTGGAATCAAAAACAGTAGAAGAAAAAAATTTACTTTCGGACCGCATTCCGATGACTCTGAAATAAAAAAGCCACGCGTCCCAAACAGATGTGGCGGGAGTAATAGTAAAGAACTCGCGTGGAAAGAAAGTTATGTCACGAAAACGAAATTCCGTCTGTTGTTTCTCTCTCTGTCTTCCGAGTCACGACTTGCACAACGAACACGTGATGCCCACTAATCAGACAGAATTCCGCTGTGGTGAAATGAGGGACCGGCAGAATGTTGATGGGCAAGATTTCGTTCTTTTTTCTTTTTTTTGGCTGCGAAAGGAAATGTGCTCGTTTGTCATTTTGAGCTCATTTCCTCTGAAATCAAGCTGTCTTTGCTGGAAAATTGCAGCAGACAGTGAAATAAATTACTTTTCATGGGTCTGTGCTCTAAATTTAATTTCCACTATTGTCTGAGTCTTTTTTGTTTGTTGAGGTTTTCATTTTGATGTTTCGTTTTAACTTTGATCGATAGGAAAATAATTTAACAACAACGCGATTATGGAAAACAAAGCGACGAGTTGCCGCTGCTGAATAATGCTGTTGCATAACTGGCATTGCTTGCAGAAAATCTTTTGCCGGAAGGATGATATAGTGGTCATCCAATGGCGTTGTTTTGTTTGGTGTCGACTATCACCAACTGGTTTTAAAACTATGCTTGTGATTTTGGTAGAATTTAGTCTAGTCATGCATTTTGTGTACTGAGCGTACGCGTTTTGTGTGTTCCTACGTTATATGTGTCATTTGTTCCTGATGTTTGCATGCGAATAGCAATTTTATTGAATTAGGGTCTTAATTGTATTAATTGTCTTTTTGTGCAGTTTCAAGATAGCTTGCATCGTTGTTTTTTTGTACGCCCAGTGTAGTACACGAAATTGCGTCTATAAGAAGTTTAATATGTATTAGAATATGTTTTGCATATTATGTTGAATAAATAAAGTTGTAATATATATTGAAAAGTCTCGGTCTATATTAGATCTATAACGGCTTCAAGAAAAGGCCCACTTTCAGGATCATGGGAACATTTTAAGTTTTACTTACAAGAATTATACATACAAATACAGAACTTTGATTATTATACACAGTGATAAAAGATTAAAATATAAATTTTATCTAAAGTGCAAATAACTCCCAAGTACGAGATTTTCAGATTTCTCTATTCTATGTTGAATCTAATTGCCTGATCTGCGGCAGACTACACGGTGTGATACACGAAACCACAAGGGGTTCACTTTGTAAAACAGGTGAAAAATCCTGCCTATTTAGTCACTTCAGAGAAAAATAAGAAACATAACACTTCTCTTCGACAAATCGCATAACTCTCTCGCTTCTTCACCAAAACCTCCCTTTAATACAACCGGTCGAGAAGGGGGGAAAGATGAACGGCTTCCCTCGCACTTCTCATTTGAGTAGACATTTCTCAACTCGTGATCTATCACCCATCACGATAGAATAACTGATGGTGAGTTCATATTCAATCTGTAGTTGTTTCGACACGTGAAGGTCACACAGACATTCGCTAATTACCTGAGTCTCATTATACATGATACCTAATATCTGCTATCAAATTTGAGTGACAGGTTGTTCTCCTTAGTACAAAACACTAATTGCATGAAACACAACTACCCACAATAATTGCTTGTCTGCTGTAAAACTTGAGTGATGAGTCATTTTTATTTACTTGTCAAAGAATTTACATTCTTCACTCCTGGGAATGAAATGCCAAAACTCTTCTCGTGAGAAAATAAAATACATACATTAATTAATATATCAGCAAAATGCTAATACTTTAGCATTCTTTTTAACTATTATATCATAGTCATATACTAGTTAAAATATCACATAACTTTATAAAATTACAAAGCCATAAATATTGTTACAAAACAATGAAATTTATTTCACGACTAATGACACACATAAACGATTTAAACTCCAAACAAATACAGCCACATTACCACATAAAACCTAATAAAAAAACTTTAGTTATAACTGTACTGTTGTCTATAAATAAATTTTATTTTTAATACACTTTTTCGGATTATAATAATTACACCTATAGCTTTTAAAAAAAATATTTTTCTTGTTTTCGTAAACAAGCCACAGTTTGAGTTAAAAGTTTTGCAAAATAATCATAAAAACAATTCGGAATACAGAAAGTTCAAAGAACGCTAATGAAATGCAACAAAAATTAAAAGAAAAAGCTTTCATTGAACAGCAAAATAAATTTTTTTAAAATATCTTCTATTTGAATTCATATCCTAGTATTTTTATTATTTCTTATTTATTTTCACTTTAAACTTTCAGTAGTTTTTGTTCCGTAACCAATATTTCTTTTCCGATAAACTTAAGTACCCAAACTCAACTTCCGAACAAATTCACGCTCCCCACCCTAAAAAAAACCAACCCCGATAGTATCTGGCACAACTTCTAAATCAGCGACACAACATGTAAAAAAAAACTTCGTCCATCCGGTCCGTTGCGTCAAATCTCGTTTGCGATGCTATTCCAGCACTTCTTGTACCACCCGTTGGAGACATTTATTGCATTGCGGATGTATGTGCATCGCATCTGGGCAACAACAGACAGTTTTTATTTTTTGTTGTTGAATATGTTGAAGGGTGCTGTTTTTGAATCTGTGAATCGTAAATATAGATAACGGAAAGTTTCGGACGGTTTTCGATTAAACTTTATTTTCTGAAAAACTTTTTTTTTGTTGTTAGTCGTAGACGTAAGAATAAATAAAAAGGAATATTCTGAGAAGTTTTTAGATTCTTTTAAGCTTTTAGATTTTAACAATACTATTTGGTCATGTAATTTTTAATTTTTAAAGAAATATAGCGGATAGTTCTGGTAGATGAATAGTAGATGTTGTTGACTACTGAGATGGTTTTTCAAGATAAACTGCTTCACGTGTAATGTGGCGTGTATGCAATCATTTAATTACTTCATTTATAAAATCAGTGAACACAATGTATGCGCCTAAAGCATTCGAATCTTTATCATCTTGCACGCTGGGCTGCAAGCCTTATAATTTACTAATTTGTCAATATTTTTTATTAATGAGTAACATTTCATTTCATTGCATTGTATCGTCTAGGCCCATACTAGACCTAGAGCAACTCAAGAGCCACTTTCCGTCTCATAGAAACACTTTAAATTTGACACACACACACACACACACACACACACACACACACACACACACACACACACACACACACACACACACTAACATACTTTTAATTGTTTGTAAAATTATAATGCCATAAAAATTTTTAGAAAACAATGACATTTATTTCACGATTAATGACACACATAAACGTTTAAACTACAAACAAGAATACAATACAGCTACCTACATAAACTCAATAACAAAACTTTAACCATAATTATTATCTATAAATAAATTTGGTACTTACATTAACGATACCTTGGCGACGAACTTGGCGGTTTTAAGCGTCGCCAATCCTAACAGCTGCAGATTTGCTGAGTTTTGATGCCATTTTGTAGTGCTGAAAATGCGTATTTAAGAGTTTGCCAGAAACAAGAAAAAAGATGCAATTTATTTTTCAGGGAGCGAAATATTTTACCAAAACAACGAAAATGTCCCAATTCCCATGACATGAAACTTTTATTTTGGTGAACATAAGTTTTGGAAATGCAATTTCAGTCAGTGTGCTTATAGTGTGGGACTTAGAAAAAGACAACTGATTTAAAGGGATGCAGGAATTCCATTTTCTACAGCTTTGAGATTCATATATTGCTGGTGCGAGGAGTTGACGTCGATTAAATTTTGTGAAAAGCAACTTGATTTATCGGATAAAACTGTTATAGATTTCGGAACAATTACATGCGTAAATTATGTGTCTTGGATATGGAGAATAAACCAAAAGAAGGTATGTGGACCAGATTGCATTGTGGAAATTGATGAAAGTTTGTTTACTAAACTTAAAAATAATTGTGGTCAGTATTACCCCAACAGTGGGTGTTTGGTGGTATATGTAAGAGAAACAAAGATTCGTTTGTTGTCACTGTTCCTAATAGAAATGGCTTTACCCTTCTTGATAAAATTATTGAAAACATTGAAGATGGTAGCACAATTTATTCTGGCAGTTGGAAGGTTACCAAACCAATAGAATAGAAATAGAAGGCTTCCTTGGAACAAAAATTTTTGAAAGCGTTTGATTTTAAATGAAGTGCTTTATATATTTTATTATTTGGAACAAAAATTTTAAGTGTAGATTGGCGCCATAAAAACTGCCAAATCTGTAGCTGCGGTTGGCGCGCGTGTACTCTTTATTGGCGCAACTGTCGCCAAGGTATCGTTAATACGTAAGTACCATCCAATTTTATTATAATTCACTTTTTTTGGATTATAAGAGTTACCTGCATATCACATTAAAAAATATTTTTCTTGTTTTCATAAACAAGCGAAAATTTAAATTTAGGGTTTCGGCAAAATAGTCATAAAAATAATTCGAATCCGGAAAGTTGAAGAACGCTAATTAAATGCAACAAAAATTTGAGATTGGAAAGCTTTAATTGAACGAGCAAAATAATTTTTTAAAAATATCTTCTATCTGAATTCATATCCTAGTATTTTATTATTTCTTATTTATTTTCACTTTAAACTTTCAGTAAGCTTTGTTCCGTAACCAATATTGTCAATATTTTTATTAAGGGAGTAACAATTCATTTCATTGTATTGTAACGTCTCAGTCTATACTAGACTTAAGAATGGCTTCAAAAAGAGGGGCCACTTTCCAGTTCATAGGAGCACTTTAAATTTTATTTACACACACACATACACTAACATACTTTAATTGTTTGTAAAATTATAATGCCATAAAAAATTGCTCAAAAACAATGAAATTTATTTCACGATTAATGACACACATAAACGATTTAAACTCCATACAAATACAGCCTGCCTGCATAAACTCAATACAAAGTCTTAACTATAATTTATATTGTCTATAAATAAATTTTTTACATTATACTTTTCTGGCAGATTATATAAATTCTACACCTATCGCATTTAAAAAAACAATATTTTCTTTGTCTTCGTAAACAAACCAAAATTCAAGATAAGAGTTTCTACAAAATAATCATACGAATAATTCGAAAGATCAAGTAACGCAAATTGAAATACAACAAAAATTGAAGATTGGAAAGTTTTTCATTGAACAGCAAGATAAATATTTTTTAAAAATATTTTCTATCTGAATCAGATTCTGAATTTATTATTCTTTTATATTTATTATTATAATTATTCTTTATATTCTTTTATATTTATTATTATTTATTTCACTTTAAACTTTCAGTAGCTTTGTTCCATAACCAATATTTTTCTATAAACTTAATGTTTAAACTCAACTTCTGAAAAAACTCTATCCCCCCCAAAAAAATAAAACCCCGGATAGTGTCTGGCCAACTTCCTAAATCAATGACACAACATAAAAGAAGAAATCCACCCATCCGGTCCGTTGCGTCAAATCTCGTTGCGTGCTATTCAGCACTTCTTGTACCACTACTTCTTTACTTTTGGAGACATTTATTGCATTAAGCGGATATGTGCATCGCATCTGGGCAACAACAGACAGTTTTTTTTTTTTTTTTTTTTGTTGTTGAATATGTTGAAGAATACTGTTTTGAATCTGCGAATCGTAAATAGAGATAACGGAAAGTTTTTCGGACTGTTTTCAATTCAACTTTTATTTTGTGAATGGCTTCAGGCAAAACTTTCTTTTGTTATTTTGTAGACGTAAAAAATAAATAATTTTTTTTTGGAGAAATTTCTGATTTTTTTAAGCTTTTTTTCATTATTTTTTAAAAAACTTTTTAGACTATTTCATCACGTCCTTTAATTTTAGCGGCCTGGTGGCCAAGTGGATAACACCGGGCCTTTGTTACCACAGGCTTCGAGGTTTAAATCCTGGCGGTGGCATTGATAAAATAGGAGTGGTTCGGAATCCTTAAACTGTCCTCGGTCTGCAAATTCAAAGTGTGTGCACAAGATAACAATAGAGCAACAAACCAAACCTTTAATTTTTAAAAGACATGTAGTTTAACTGTTCTGGGTAGGCAAATAGTAGAGGTTGTTGACTACTGAGATGATTTTTCAAGCTAAACTGCTCTACATTTATGTCATATGCAAACATTCAGCTACTTACTTAATTTTTTTAAAGCCAGTGAGCAACGTGCAACTAACGCATTCGAATGCTTATCCTCTTAACGCTATGTTGCAATAATTCACTCATTTGTCAACATTTTTATTAACGAGTAACTTTTCATTTCATTTCATTTCATTGTATTGTAACGTCTCTGACCTATATCTTCAAAAGAGTGCCACTTTCTGGTTAATAGAAACACTTTAAATTTTATTTACACACACATATACACTAAAAATACTTTTAATTGTTTGTAAAATTAAAACAGCATAAAAAGTTGTCAGACAACATTAAAATTTATTTCTACCGAATAATGACACACGAATAATGGAGTTTAAACTCCAAACAAATACAGCCCCATACCTGCATAAACTCAATAACAAAAGTTTAACCATATGTTGTCTATTAAAATTTGTCTATAAAATTTACTATTTATTAAATTTTTACTGTTTATTATAATTCACTTTTATGAATAATATTAATTACATGTAACACATTTTAAAAAACAAATTTTCGTAAACAAGCAAAAATTTAAAATTAAAGGTTTTTGAAAAATATTCATAACAATAATCCTGAATTGAAAGTTCAAGTGAATGCAAATTAAATACAGCAAAAATTTTTTTGAGATTGGAAATTTTTCATTGAACAGCAAGATAATTTTTAAAAATAACTTCTATCTGAATCCTGATATTTATTATTATTCTTTATTTATTTTCATCTTAAACTTTCCAGTAGCTTTGTTCCGTAACCAATATTTCTTTTTCGATAAACTTAAGTATCAAACTCAACTTCCGAAAAAACTCCATCATCCCCGTAAAAAAATAAAACCCCCACGATAGTATCTAGCTTTCAATTTTCTAAATCAGCGACACAACATGTAAAAAAGAAAAAAGAAAATTCATCCATCCGGTCCGTTGCGTCAAATCTCGTCCGCGATGCTATTCAGTACTTCTTGTACCCTTTCGTTGGAGACATTTATTGCATTAAGCTGATATATGTGCATCACATCTAGGCAACAACAGACAGTTATTTGTTGTTGAATGAATATGTTTAGAGTGCTGTTTTTGAATCTGCGAATCGTAAATGTAGATAACGGAAAGTTTTGGACTGGTTTCGATTAAACTTTTTATTTTGTTGAATGGTGTTTTGATAAAACTTTTTTTTTTTTTTTTTTTTTTTTTTACTATTTGTAGACGTTAGAATAAATAAAAATGTTTTTATATCGATGTTTTTAGATTTTTTTTTTTTTTTAAGCTTTCAGATTTTATTTATTATTTATATTATTTTATTTTAAAGTTTTAGGACTATTCGATCATGTCCTTTAATTTTCAAAAACATATAGTCGAACTGTTCTGGGTAGGCAAATAATAAAGGTTGTTGACTTAGATTTTCAAGCTTAACGTTTGTGCGTCGTATATTCAATCAATCAATTAATTCATTTATAATACCGGTGACAACAACGTTTGCAACTAAAGCATTTGAATCTTTAACCTCTTGCTCGCTAGGTTGCAGCCTTATAATTCACTAATTTATCGACATTGTAGCATTTTCACCATGAGTAGAGATACAGCATTTCTGTTTTATTTTCTGAATGGTGTTTGACATTTTGTTATTCGTAGACGTAAGAATAAATAAAAATGACTTTTCGAAAATTTTAGATTCTTTTTAAGATTTCAGTTTTTGATGCAGTACTATTTCATTTAATTTTTTAAGGACATCTATTAGAATAGTTCTAAATAGATGAATAGTAGAGATTGTTGATTATTTGTCGACATTGTAACATTTTTCTCACGATAAGAGAAATGGCATTTCTGTTCTCAAAAAAGAAAGGAATATATATTCTTTAACAAGTATACAATAACAAATTACCACTCAAATCTGACAGCAGATGATCAGTGTCATGGATATTTTATACTAAATGCAATTGGTGCCTTGTTCTAATGAGGACAACCTGTCACTCAAATATGACTATCAAAAGTATCATGCTAATTACATCATGAAATTAGCTTGAGAGAAGAGAAAAAAAGAACGTTAATAGGTCAAGCATCAATTCTATCACTTTCATTTAACTTATGAGAAACTAATTACAGAAGTTTTGGAGCTAGTAAGATATGTAGAGCAAAGTAATTGTGAAAGAAAAAAAGTTTAATATTTAGTGTGGAACATTTTATATCTAATATTTACTTTGATATTATGTAATTTAAAATTTTAACAATTAAATGTTAAAAATTATTTTATTGGAATTAAAATCAACCGAAATTACCTTTCTTCCTTATTACATCCCTCTGTTTAAATCCGTTCAACTTGGCAGCTTGCCAATTTTTCACGATGCAAAATTTTTATGATTTGTTTTCTCAAGAAGGATAAATTAGGGGCATTTATTTAGTTGATGGTTTAAAATGCTTGCGGTACTTAAAAAAAAATTACTTATTTTGTGAATTTAACTGATTTATCTTTTTAATTGTTTCCCTTAAAGTTACAATAATTTTTTGGTTAGTAAATCAGGCGAACAGAATTTATAATTATTTTTTTAAATGTGGATATCAAAAATATTCAATCTGATGTTCATATGATTAATCATCTCATTGAATTATTTGCTTAGTAGGTTTTTCCTTTCTGTTATGATTAAATACAAATATTTAAGCTATTCAAAAACTTTACTGAAAAAAAATTATACATTTTTTTTCAAAAATTTAAAGATTCAAAAGTACTTTTTCGATCTATTTAATACGGTAGTAGCTAAAAAAACTTTTTTTGCTCTTACTTTTAAAACTACTTAACATGAAAGAATTCATAAACTAGAAATAAACAAAAAAAATTCTTTTAAAATGAAACTTTTTGTTTGTGTTTCCTCTTAGCTATTTCAATAAAAAAAAAAATCGAAATTTTTTTTTTTTTATTGTGTATGTATTTATTTTTATCGTAGTACTTATTTTTAACATTTTCACAAAAAAAAGTTTTGATCGGAAAAATAGAAAAGCGATAGGAAAGAAGTTTCAGAAAATAATGTATTTACTGTGTGAAATTGTCTGTTTTGTCGATAAGAAAAGTTTAGTTTCCCCTTTCGGTTTCTTTTAGCAAAGCACACTTTTTACAATGATAAAAGAAGCATTTTTAGAATAAAAAGTTTCTTCTATATACTGATTATTTGTTTCATATTCATCTCAAGATTATTAAACTGAATTTAAAATGTTTTTTAAGTATCTGCTTTAGAATGTTTTTAGTTCCATTTTCCATCTTTCTTTTATTAAATATGTTTTTTTAATTAAATTCGAATTTAAAATGTTCGATTTGAATTTGTTTATTTTATTGGCAACATCTAATGGAAATAAGTGGAATTATTCTAGAGATATAAAGCTATACAGAACATAATAAGAATATCAGATCGACTATTTATGATACATTTTTATCCTTCAGTTTAACGTGGATTCGAAACACTAACAGACATTTATGCCACCGTCATGAATCGAACATGAAGCCTGTTGAACCAAAGACATTCTCTAGGAGTTTTATGATGTGATAATGAGGTTAACTGAATCTGAATAAATGCTTGCAATTGCATTAGTGAAATCACGGAAAATTCAACAAAGTGATATATTGTTAATATTTTATCATAATATTTACCAAATGTACTAAATTTTCAGAAAACAATAACTCTAACATATGCCATTAGGATCTCAAACTTTCATTCTGGCTTGCATGTCAGGCAAAACTGGCTACTCTAGTGGCCCCAAATAAAACCATTGTATATATAATTCTACTGATATATGAATTTATGAATATATCACAGATTTATCATACAATTCATAAATTGTTTGTCCGGAACTCTTCATAAGCTGCTGGACCGATTTTGATGAAGTTTTTGTGTGTGCTTGAGTGGGTTCTGGATGGTTTAGATTCACAATTGCATCCGGTAGGTGGCCCTGCAATCAGTTCTTCTGTACGTGTGTTTGTCACTGAACTCCTGCTAAACAGCTTGACCGATTTTTATAAAAATTTTTGTGTGAGTCTGACAATATATGGGGAATGTTTTGTGCTATCCCCTATTTTTAAGTCGTCACCAAATGGTCTCGCAGTATATCAACTTCTACATCGTGCAACCAATCGCTATGAACATTGGTAATAATATGTATTCGAGTACGGAAAATAGGTTTACGATATCCATTTTGTTGTTACTTGCACCAGAAGCTGCTGCGGCATCTAATCATATATCCATAAAAATGAGTATGAACATATATTGGAATATGGGAATATATTCGCTATAAGTAATTTTCGACAATGCAATTTTTTGGCAGGACAACGTATGCAACGCATGTGTTTGGCAGGACAGGGTTCTGTTAGTATACTATAAATCATGGATTATCATAAATCATATGTATATCTCCTTTATAATTGATCACGCTAAAGTAAAAATTTTTTATATTTAATAGATCAACTATAACAATAATGTGGAAAAACAACAATTTTCTGGTGAATAATATAAGTATTTTAAATTTAAAATCCTTATTAATTTTTTTTTTTCTAATGCAGCTGGCAAACATAGACAGCTGTCTTGGATGCCTTAAGGCAAGCGCTGCACAGACGTTATTCACGTTGCATGACTCAGGGGCGCATGTAACTTGAAGATAAGCCACGGACGCAGAGTAAAAATGCCCCCGCAATGTTCTACGATCATATTAGACAGTGAAACTACGGTTTCAAGTAGATTCCGAACCACTACAAACATCCATGGCACCGCCGGGCTCGAACCCGAAACCTGTGGTACCGAGCGCCAGAGCGCTAGCCACTCGGCCATTTAGGCCCTTTAAAATCATTATTTACGATAATATGTATCTGTACAGTAATATGTATCGCAGATAAAATTTACCCAAAAAGAATTTAATTTCAGTACAGTTTAAAATCCAATCCGATTTGAATCTGATTAAAGATGCATTTTGACCGATTTGAATCTGATCCTACACTGATTAAAGATGGATCTCGGGATATTTCATTTCGTGCTCAATAACTTCGTATTAAAAGAAGGGTTCGTATAGAAATTTTAAAATCTATTCTAAAGTCCCATTTATTCAGACATCTTCTTCTACCAAAAGGGAAAACGTAATTGAAACGGCAGCGTTGTCGTTAACGTGTCGGTATAATTAAAAGACTCCCCCTTACGGAACGCTAAGTCAAAGCTTTAACTAGATTGACTTCCGTCGCGGGCTTCGAATTTTAATTAGGTTTCAGCATTCGCTCCGACGGAAGAGTTGTTCGGAATGTTATTAGATGAATGTGCATTTTGGGCAGAGACGAATGCAATATACGAGTGTGGTTTCCAAGTACCTTGCCTTTTGAGGGTAAGGATAATTTATGAAATTGGAACTTGCTTTTAACTAATTCGTTTTTGATTCATTATTAGTTCCCTCATATCGTTGGCGTATTTGAAATACAGTTTCAGTCAGACAATAAATAAATTGATTCAGTTATTCAGTGCATAGGGAAAGTGCTTTACTGATACATAGATTATAGAAAAAAGTATAATTCATTGAATTTATTTATCATTAAATTCAAAAATGTGTTCATTATTAAAATTGTAATTCACTACTAAATTATTAAAATTCATCTTCAAGTAATACAATATACGTGAATTTTCGGCATTTTATACAGAATTAGTTATAAAGCTAAGCATATAAATTAAGTTGCAATATCTTACAAATCATATAAATACAAAATTACAAAGCAGAAAAATATGTTAATTATGAAGAAATACATAAAACTTTAAGCATACTAATATAATATTTTTATGAAAGTTTGGTTATATTCGTATTTTGGGAAGTCACATTAATGTTCATGTATAATGAATGTGAGACAGAACAAACCTGACTATAGGACAGCCCAGTGTTATAAACATACATAAACATTTGTTACGGTTTTAGTTTGGTTTGTCGCTCTACGGTCATTTCGTGCACACTTTAGGTTAATTAGGCTAGGACCCACAGTTTAACGCATGATTTTTCGTACCATTAACGAAATCCATGCCCCACTAGGAGTTGTATCAAAGATATTCTCTAGAAATTTTTATGAGGTGGTAATGATGGTGGGGTAAATCGGAGTAAATGCTTGCATTGTATTAGAGAAACAACTGGCGATTCAACAAAGCGGTATATTATTAATATTGTATCATAATATTCTCCAAATATACTGAATTTTCAGAAAAATTTGGCTCTAACATATGCCATTAGGAGTTCAAACCTTCACCCTTTTGCATGTTAGGCAAAATGTGCTATCATAGAAGTTACAAGTAAAGTCTATATATACTATAAATTATATGGTTGTTGTTATTCTAATGCAGCTGGTAATACAAAGACAGTTAATCTTTACGATATAAGTAAGGACTGCACCGCTGTTACTCATTTAGCACTACCGAAGGGGCACGTATAGCTTAAAAATATGCTGGGATCATATTAGACCGGGACCTACGGTTTTGAAGTTGATTCGAACCTCTACATACATACATGACACTAATCATGATTTATAATATTGGTGTGAAAATTATCCTGTGTAGCCCTTCCCCCTCCCCCCTATAACGAGTAAAAATTTTCGTATTTAATGCATCAATTATAATACTAATGTAGAAGGACAAAAATTTACTCGGTAAATCCTTTAAATATTTTTAAATTTAGAACCATTATTTATGATAAGAACTTATTTAATGCTTTAGTAACATATATATTGATGATAAAATTGTACTAAAAAGAATTTCATTTCCATCTATTTGAAATCCAACACTGATTACAGATGGATCTCAGGATTTTTCATTTCGTGTTCAATAACTTCAGATTAAAAGAAGGGTTCGTATAGACATTTTTAAAATCTATTCTAAAAGTCCAATTTATTCGGACATCTACTACCAAAGGGAAAACGTGATTGAAACGGCAGTGGTGTCGTTAACTTGTCGGTAAAATTAAAGACTCTCCTTACGCAACGCTAAGTCAAAGCTTTAACGCAAATTGACTTCCGTTGCGGGCTTGAATTTTAATTAGATTTCGGCATTCGCTCCGACGGAAGAGTTGTTCGGAATGCTGTTAGAGGAATGCACATTTTGGGCAGAGACGAATGCAATATGGGGAGTATGGTTTCCAAGTACCTTGCCTTTTGAGGTAAGGATAATTTTGAAATTGGGACTTGCTTTTAAATACTTCGCTTTTGATTAAATATTAGTTCCTACATATCGTTGGCGTATTTGAAATACAGTTTCACTCAGACAATCGATAAATTGATTCAGTTATTTTGTGTCCACTGAAAGTGCGTTTATAATACTTAGATTATACAAGAAGAAGTACTAATCAATAAATTTGTCATTAAATTAAAAAAATATTCATTATTAAAATTGTAATTCTCTGTTAAATTATTTAAATTCATCGTGAAATAATACGATATACTTAAGTGAATTTCGGCATTTATAACATCGTTTCGAATTATAGTATTTATAACATCGTATTAAAATTGTTAAGTTGCAAAACCTTATAAATAATATAAATGCAAATTACAAAGCAGAAACACGTGATTTTCAAGAAACTTCATAAAACTAATTCATAAAATTTTAAGCATATAATATCTTAATAAAAATTTAATTAAATCCACATGTTTAGGAAATGTTCATATATAATGACTCTGAAATAGAATAAGCATGGTTATAGAATAACCATAGAATAGAATTATATAATAACTATGTTTATAATATTTAGTCCAATGTGATAAACATATATAGACGTCTATTATGGAATAGTGCAAAAAAAAAAAGTTCATAAAAGAAAAATGAATTAAAGCAGTGTCTTTTAACTTAAGCACCATTAAAGTAAGTTTAAATAACGTATAAAAAATTCAAAACCAGCCTTGATTTATGTTTGAAAGTCAATGCTAGTGCTAAAAAATATATATGCGATATAAATGCTCAATGCTAATGTTCGGGGGGACCATGCATTTCGTTTTCTTATAAGCATGGTTATAAGAAAACGAAATAGTTGGTACTATCTACTGTCTCAGCACCAAGTTTACAAGTTTTCTATGGTCATTTTGTGCACACTTAAGGCTAGTTAGACCTGGACCTACTAACAAACGGGCTGCGTGATGGCCAATTCACTAGCGCCTTGGTCTTTGGTACGACAGGCTTTAGGTTCGAATTTTGGCCGTTGTCTTAGATGTTTGTTATTGGTTCGGAATCCACTTTAAACTGTAGCTCCCGGTCTAATTAGCCTAAAGTGCGCAAATATTGATCATAGAGTAACAAACCAACCCAACCAATCTTTTATAACGGATCACGCCAAAGTAAATATATATATCAAAAGATAAAATTGTACACGTAGAATTTCATTTCCATATTTGAAATGCAACACTGATTAAAGATGGATCTCAGGATATTTCATTTCGCCAATGCCAATCAAGAAGAATCCTATAAATATTTTTAAATTAAAAAAAAAATTATTATTTATGATAACTTATTTAATGCGCTAGTAATATATATATATATATTGAGGATAAAATTGTGCAGAAAGAATATCATTTCCATATATTTGAAATCCAACACTGATCAAAGAAGGATCTCAGGATATCTCATTTCGTGCTCCAATAACTTCACATTAAAGAAGGGTTCGTATAGAAATTTTAAAATCTATTCTAAAAGTCTAATCTATTCAGGCATCTTCTTCTACCAAAGGGAAAATGTAATTGAAACGGCAGTGTTGACGTTAGCGTGTCGGTAAAATTAAAGACCCTCCCTTACGGAACACTAAGTTAAAGCTTTAACGAAAATCGACTTCCGACGCGGGCTTCGAATTTTAATTAGATTTCAGGCATTCGCTTCGACGGAAGGGTTGTTCGAATGGTATTAGATGAACGTGCATTTTAGGCAGAGACGAATGCATTGTGTGGAGTATGACTCCAACTACCTTGCCTTTTGAGGTAAGGATAATTTATGAAATTGGGGACTTGTTTTTAAACACTTGGTTTTGATTAATTATTAGTTCCTTCATATCATTGGCGTATTTGAAATACAGTTTCACTCAGACTATTATTAAATTGATTCATTTTCTTAGTGATCACTTTTTTCTTAGTGTATAATGATGACAGGTTGAATCGGAATAAATGCTTGCATTATGATTGTATTAGAGATGATTGTAAATAATGATATATTGAATTTTTAGAAAACAACAACTCTAACATGTGCCATTAGGAATTCAAATCTTCCTTCTATTGCATGTTAGACAAAATGTGCTACTACAGTGGTAACAAGTAAAACCTATATATACCATAAATCATGATATATAATTTTTTGAAGCATAAATTATGGATCATAGTAAATCATCATGTAAATCATCTGTGTATCCTATATAACGGGCTACCTAATGACCAACTGGCTAGCACTCTGGCCTTTGGTACCACAGGCTTTAGGTTTGAATCTGCCCGTTGCTTGTCTTGGATGTTTGTAATCCCTTTTAAACTGTAGCTCTCCATCTAATTAGCCCATAGAGCCACAAAAACCAACACAACTAACTCTTTATAACAGATCACGTTAAAGTAAAAAAATTATATTTATTGCATCAACTTTAATACTAACGTGGAAAACCCAAAATTTACTGTGCGAATCCTTTAAATGTTTCTAAATTTATAATCTTTATTTAAGATAAGAACATATTTAATGCTCCAGTAATGTATATAGATTGGAGCTAAAATTGTACCAGAAGAATTTCATTTCCATACATTTGGAATCCAACACTGATTAAAGATGGATCTCAGGATATTTCATTTCGTGCTCCAATAACTCCCTATTAAAAGAAGGGCTCGTATAGAAATTTTAAAACCTATTCTAAAGTCCAATTTATTCAAACATTTTCTCCTACCAAAGGGGCAACGTAATTGAAACGGCGCTGTTGTCGTTAACTTGACGGTAAAATTAAAGACTCTCCCCGCACGGAACGCTAAGTTAAAGCTTTAACGCAAATTGACTTCTGCCGCGGCCTTAGAATTTTAATTAGATTTCGGCATTCGCTTCGACGGAAGGGTTGTCCGGAATGCTATTAGATGAATGCACATTTGAGGTAGAGACGAAGGCAATAGATGGAGTATGGTTTCCAAGTACTTGGCGTTGAGGTAAAAGAAATTGGGACTTACTTTTAAATACACTCATGTCCATAAATTAAGGATAATTCAGAATCACACAGAAATTGAACTCTAAAATAAAAAAATTTCACCTGTAGAATTATCACACACATCTTGAAGAAGAATATGCAAATTACAGGAAACCACCAGATGGCGTGGATAGTACGTCACAATGACGAGAGTGTTAGAGAGGGGTATATAAGGAATGGGGGCAAAGAAGTAAAATTGTTCACAAGCGCTTTAAAAGCCTTTCAGTGCAATAACCGCATAGTTATGGCACAAAGGAAGCATTTGGAGGATTTTTACGTGGTAGAATTATCGGATGACTGGAATGTGGACGTACCCAGCTGGAAGTATCCGAGGAACTTGGAATCGCCCAGAGTGTCATCTCCAGGCTTTGGCAACGATTCCAAGATGATGGTAATGTGAGTAGATGTTACAGCGCAGGTCGCCCCCGAGTTACAACGCCGAATGAGGACCGTTATTTAGCAGTTACTGCCAAAAGAAACAGACGAAGCACAGCATCAGACCTGTCTCGTCAGATCTCTTCAGCTACCGGTCCGACAATTTCAAGTCAGACCGTGTACAGACGCTTAGGGCACATTGGTCTATATGCTCGTAGGCCTGTCAGATGTGTTCCACTTACCGCAACTCACTGGCGCCTGCGATTAACCTGGAGTAGAGAGAGCATGCATTGTGGACACCGCAACAGTGGTCTTGTGTGATGTTTTCCGTCGAGTCCAGGTTTAGTTTGCAGTCTGATTCTCACCGGACTTTCATATGGAGAGCGGCAGGTACCCGTTACCACCAAGAGAACACCATTGAAAGGCACCGTTAAGGTGGTGCAGGATGGCCCGTTTGGGGAGGAATTATTCTTGGTTCCAGAACTGACCTGCATGTTCAGAGTGTAACGATGACAGGCCACATCTATCGGGATGTCATTCTGGAACAACATGTACGTTTGTTTCGGAGCGCCATGGGTGCTGAATTTCTGTTGATGGATGACAAGGCCTGTCCTCACCGTGCGAACATTGTAGACGAATGCCTTCAATTGGAGGATATCACCCGTATGGATCGGCCAGCATACTCACCGGACTTGAATCAATGAGCATGTGTGGGATATGCTTGGCCGACGAATTGTAGCCCGTCAACCCCCTCCCACCTGTCAACCGGAACTTCGGAGGGCATTGCATGATGAGTGGTGTAATATTCCCCCAAGATCAGATTGATAATTTGATACTCAACATGCCTAGCCGTTGTAAGGCCTGTATTGCATCGTCCGGGAGACATACTCTATATTAACCATCATACTAACCATGTTATATTGTTTTTTGTAAATAGGTTCTTTTTGAAATTTGCTCCAGGAGTAAATATCGCAATTTTTATTAATTATGTCAAACATGTAGCATCTTTTGCTCTTTTACCTTTTGTTTAATAAAATAGACTTTACAAAAAGAAGTCAAATTTGTTTTGCTTCTGTCCGTTTCTTTGCCTGAACTTCATTATCCTTAATTTATGGACATGAGTGTACTTTGTTTTTGATTAATTATTAGTTTCTTCATATCGTTGGCTTATTTGAAATACATTTTTACTCAGACGATTAATAAATTGATTCATTTATTTAGTTTTCATTTATTTATTTTACTTTTTCAATATAAAGATTATAGAATAAAAAGTAAAATAAAAATATAATATTGAATTTAATGATGAATAATTAATTGAATTTATTCATCATTAAATTTAAAAATTTATTCATTATTAAAATTAGTTAACTATTAAATTATTTAAATTCGTCATTAGCAGTTTTGCCTTTGTTTGTCGCTCTACTGTCATTTTGTGCACACTTTAAGCTAATTAGTCCGGGACCTACAGTTCAGCGTGAATTCTGAACCACTCACAAACATCCATGCTACCACCAGAATTCGAACCTGAAGTACCAATGGCCAGAGTGACCAGGCAAGTGGCCATCTGGCCTGCGAATTCATCATTAAATAATATGATATACTTAAGTGAATTTGGCCTTTAAAACAGAATTAGTTATAAAGTTAAGCATTTAAATTATTAAGTCGCAGAACCTTATAAATGATATAAATACAAAATTAAAAGCAAAAAAAGGTGTATTAATTTTCAGAAAATACATAAGACTTGAAGAATATTTTATCTTTATTACATTTTGATTATATTCAAATGTTTTGAAAGTCAAATAGAACAAGCATTGTTATAGAATAGGCCAATGTTATAAATATGAATAAACGTTTGTTATGTATAGGACAAAAAAAGTTGATTAAAGTAAAGTGAATTAAAGCAGTTTTCTTTTTGCTGAAGCAGCATTAAAAATCCAGTAAGTTTAAATAACGTGGGAAAAATTCAAAATCAACCATGATTTATGTGTGAAAGTCAATGCTAATTTTTAACGATACATATGTGCACAAATGTTGAAAGCTAAGGTTCATGGACAATGTATTGAATTGAATTGACTATGAATTGAATTAACTATACTTTTTTGTATAATCTATGTATTAGAAAGCCCTTTCAGCGAACACTGAATAAATGGATCTATTTATTAATTGTCTGCGTGAAACTGTATTTCAAATACGCCAATGATATGAAGGAACTATTAATGAATCAAAAACGACGTATTTAAAAGCAGGTCCCAATTTCATTAATTATTCTTACCTCGATGCCTGGCACTTGGAAACCAAACTCCACGCATTGCATTCGTCTCTGCCCAAAATGCACATTCATCTAATAGCATTCCGAACAACCTTCCGTCGGAGCGAATGCCGAAATACAATTAAAATTCGAAGCCCGTGACGGAAGTCAATCTGCGTTAAAGCTTTTTGACTTAGCGTTCCGTAAGGGGCGAGTCTTTAATTTTACCGACGAGTTAACGACAACACTGCCGTTTTAATTACGTTTTCCCTTTGGTAGAAGAAGATGTCTGAATAAATTGGACTTTAGAATAGATTTTAAAATTTCTATACGAACCCCTTTTTAATATGAAGTTATTGGAGCACGAAATGAAATATCCTGAGATTCATCTTTAATCAAGGTTGGATTTCAAATATATAGAAATGAAATTCTTTCGATGCAATTTTATCTTCAATCTATATATTACTAGAGCATTAAATAAGTTCGTATCATATATAATGGTTCTAAATTTAAAAGTATTTAAATGATTCGCATTGTAAATTTTTTTTTCCACATTAATATTATAGTTGATGTATTCAATATAAAAATTTTTACTTTTAGCGTGATCAGCTATAAAAAGAGATACAGGATATTTTCACCTCAATATTATTATAAAGCATGATTTATTTATAGGCTTTTTAAATTTATATATAGGCTTTACTTGTGGCCATTAAGGTAGCACGTTTTGCCTAACATACAAAACGTGCTACTATAGTGGTGTGAAAGTTTGAATTCCTAATGTCATATGTTAGAGTAATTTCTGAAAAGTTAGTGAATATTATGGTACAATATTAACAATACACCACATGTTGTTGAATGGCCCGTCTAATTTCTCTAATACAATGCAAGAATTTATTCCATTTCAACTCACCACCATTACCACCTCATAAAAATTCCTAGAGCATGTCTTTGGTACCAGAGTTTTCAGGTTCGATCCATGGTCGTACCATGGTTGTTTTTTAGTGATTCAGAATCCGTGTTAAATTGTGGGCCCAGGTCTAATTAGCACAAAAGGACCGTATAGCGATAAACCAAACCAAACCTAGAAATTTGTAAGCTTGGTGGTGAAACATCTTGTAGATACTACATCTATAAGAAGAAAGACAAAATACATAACCCGTGAACATTGCCTTTTAGCATTTATGGCGCGCATATATCTCGTTTACCATTAGCATTGATTTTTAAACACAAATCATGGTTGATTTTGAATTTTTTCAAGTTATTTAAACTTACTGGATTTTCGATTTTGCTTAAGTAAAAAAAAAAAAAAAACTGCATTAATTCATTTTACTTCATCAACTTTTTACACTATTCCATAACAAACGTCTATATATGTTTGTAACATTGGCCTAAATGTTATAAACATAGTTATTCTATAATTCAAATCTATGATTATTCAATAACCATGCTTATTCTATTTCACAGTCATTTTATTTGAATATTAATGTGACTTTAAAAACATGTGGAATATAATCATTTTATATATATATATCACATGCTTAAAGTTTCCTGTATTTTTTAAAAACTAACATGTATATCTGCTTTATTATTTTATGTTTATTTGATTTATAAGGTTTTGCTACTTAACAATTTAAAAATAAGCTTTATAAGTAATTCTGTCTTAAATGCCGAAATTCACATAAGTATATCGTATTATTTTATTATGAATTTGATTAATTTAATAGTGAATTAAAATTTTAATGATGAATAAATTTAGTGAATTATACTTTTTCTTATATAATCTATGTATTAGAAAAGCACTTTAAATAGACACTGAATAACTGAATCAATTTATAATCTGAGTGAAACCGTATTTCAAATAAGCCAACGATATGAAGAAACTAATAATTCATCAAAAGCGAAGTATTTAAAAGCAAATCCCAATTTCATTAATTATTCTCACCTCAATGCCAGGTACTTGGAAAACCATACTCCATACACTGCATTCATCTTTGCCCAAAATGCACATTCATCTAACAACATTCCGAGCAACCCTTCCGTCGGAGCGAATGCAGAAATCTAATTAAAATTCGAAGCCCGTGACGGAAGTCAATTTGCGCCAAAGCTTTTAACTTAGCGTTGCGTAAGGAGAGTCTTTAATTTTACCGACACGTTAACGACAACGCTGCCGTTTCAATTACGTTTTCCCTTTGGTTGAAGAAGATATCTGACTAAATTGGACTTTGGAATAGACTTTAAAATTTCTATACGAACCCCTTCTTTTAATACGAAGTTATTGGATCACGAAATGAAATATCCTGAGATCCATCTTCAATGTGTAGAGAATGTCGTTGTTCGGAATAGACGTTAAACTGTAGGTCCCGGTCTAATTAGCCTAAAAGTGTGCACAAAAATGACCGTAGAGCAACAAAACCAATACAAACCTAGAAATTTGTGAGCTTGAGATGAGACATTTTAGATACTACATCTATAAGTGGAAAAACGAAATACGTGGTCCATGAACATTGCCTTTTAGCATTTATGGTTATAAATCTCTTGTAGCAACAACATTGACTTTCTAACCTAAAACAAGATTGGTTTTGAATCTTTCTATTATTATTTTAACCAAATGCATTTTTAATGATACTTTAGTAAAAAATTGCTTTTTTACTTTTATCAACTTTTTTGCCCTATTCCATAACAAACCTTTATATGTTTAATATGTTTATAACATTGGCCTATTTTATAACCATGCCTGTTCTACTTCGCTGACAATATATATGAACATTAAAATGACTTTCCAGCCATGTGGATATAATCAACATTCTATAAAGATATATTATGTTTAAAGTTTTATGTATTTCCTGAAAATTAATACGTCTTTCTACTTTGCAATTTTATATTTACATGATTTATAAGATTTTGCCACTTAACTATTTAAATGCTTAGTTTTATAACTAATTCTGTCTCAAATTCCCAAATTCACATAAGTATATCGTATTATTGAATAATGAAATTAAATAATTTAAAAGTGAATTATAATTTTAAGGATGAATAAAGTTTTGAATTTAATCATGAATAAATTCAATACTTTTACATAAATTAAATGAGTACAATAAATTATACTTTTTCTTGTATAATCTTTGTATTGAAAAAGCACTTTCAATGAATACTGAATAACTCAATCAATTTATTAATTGTCTGAATGAAACTGCATTTCAAATAAGCCAGCGATATAAAGGAACTAATAATTAATCAAAAACGAAGTATTTAAAAGCAAGTCCCAATTTCATAAATTATTCCTACCTCAAAAGGCAAGGTGTTTCGAAACCATACTCCGTATATTGCATTCGTCTCTGCCCAAAATGCACGCTAATCTAATAACATTCCGAACAACCCTTCCGTCGGAGCGAGTGCTGAAATCTAATTAAAATTCGAAGCCCGCCACAGAAGTCGATTTGCGTTAAAGCTTTGACTTAGCGTTCCGTAAGGAGGGAGTCTTTAATTTTACCGACACGTTAACGACAACACTCCCTTTTCAATTACATTTTCCCTTTGGTAGACGATGATGTCCGAGTAAATTGTACTTTTAGAATGGATTTTAAAATTTCTATACGAACCCCTTCTTTTTAATATGGAGTTATTGGAGCACGAAATGAAATATCTTGAGATATCCATCTTTAATCATTGTTGGATTTCAAATGAAATTCTATTGGTGCAATTTTATCTTCAATATATATATACATTACTAGAGCTCTAAGTAAGTTCTTATCTTAAATAAGGATTTTAAATTCAAAAATATTTAAATTATTCGAACATTAAATTTTGTTTTTCCACATTAGTATTATAGTTGATGCATTAAAAATAAAAATTTTAATTTAGAGTGATCCTTTTTAAAGGAGAAAGATAGATGATTTATGATGATACACGATTCATAATTTCACTTCAGTATTATAAATCATGATTTATAGTGAACTAGCAGAACCCGGCATATGTTGTCCTGTCAAAAAAAAAAAAAAAAAAAAAAAAAAAAACTCTAGAAAATTATATATCGCGAATATATTCTCCATGTTCCATTATATGTGCATGCTATTTTTCATGGATATCGTTTTAACTGCGTATGAGATGAAATGCTGCAGCACCCACTGGTATCAATAACAATAAAGTGGATAGCGCGAACCTGTTTTCCATATACGAATACATATTATTACCAATTTTCATAGCGATTGGTTGAACGGTATGTAAGTTCATATACTGCAACATCATCTGGCGGCGACTTACAACAAAGAGGATGGCATAAAAATATTCTCCATGTTTTCTCAAACACACACACACAAATTTTTTTTATCAAAATCGGTCCAGCCGTTTAGGAGGAGTTCAGTGACAAGCGCACATACAGAAGAACCCGATTGACACGTCACCTACGGAATCTAATTGTGAATCTAAATCATCCAGGGACCCACTCAAACACACACAGAAAATTTCATCAAAATAGATCCAACAGTTTAGAGGAGTTCAGTGACAAAATCACGTACAGAAGAATTATGTATATAAAGATATAGGTTTTATTTGTGATCACTATAGTAGCACGTTTTGCCTAACAAAAGGGTGAAGTTTGAATTCTTAATGGCATATGTTAGAGTTATTGCTTTCTGAAAATTCAGTACATTTGGTGATTTTTATGGTACAATATTAACAATCTATCACTTTGTTGAATTATCTGTGATTTCTCTACTAAAATGCAAGAATTTATTCCGATTCAACTTACCACCACTACCATTTCATATAAACTCCTACAGAATGTCTTTGGTACCACAGGTTTCAGGTTCGAAGATTAGGATGGCTTGTGGTCTGTTCGTGATTCGGAATTCACATTAAATTGTAGGTCCCGGTCAAATTAGCGCAAAGTATGCACAAATTAACCGTAGGGCTACCAGCTATGAAGGAACTAATAGTTAATCAAAAACGAAGTATTTACAAGCAAGTTCCCAATTTCATAAATTATCCTTACTTCAAAAGGCAAATTACTTGGAAACCATACTCCATCTATTGCATTCGTCTCTGCCTAAAATGCACGTTAATCTAATAACATTCCGAACAACCCTTCCGTCAGAGCGAATGCTGAAATCTAATTAAAATTCGAAGCCCGCTACGGAAGTCAATCTGCGCTAAAGCTTTAACTTAGCGTTCCGTAAGGGGAGAGTCTTTAATTTCACCGACACGTTAACGACAACGCTGCCGTTTAAATTACGTTTTCCCTTCTTGGTAGAAGAAATGTCTGAATAGATTGGACTTTTGAATAGATTTTAAAATTTCTACACGAACTCTTCTTTTAATATGGAGTTATTGGAGCATGAAATGAAATATCCTGAGATCCATCTTTAATCAGTGTTGATTTCAAATATATGGAAACGAAATTCTTTCTGTACAATTTTATCCTCAATATATATATATTACTAGTGCATTAAACCAATTCTTAATAATGGTTCGAAATTTAAAGGATTCGTACAATAAATTTTTGTTTTTCCACATTAGTATGATAGTTGAGGCAATAAATGTATATATATTTTTTTGCCTTTAGTGTGATCAGTTATAAGGGATTGGTAGGGTTAGTTTGTCGCTCTATGGTCATTTCTTATGCACTGTAGGCTAATTAGACCGGAACCTACTGTTTAACGTGGATTCTGAACCACTAATGAAACATCCATGCCACCGCCAGAATTCAAACCTGAAGCTTGCAGTTACAAAGGCCGGAGCGCTAGCCCATTGGCCATCAGGCCGTGTTGTAGATCTGGAACTAAGACACTTTGTGTGATATGAGATATAACAGCAAAATTATATTGAAATCTTCCATTTAGATAATTCCATAATTTCTCATTTTTTGCAGTACATAACTGATCGGAAGAAATTTGAATGGACTGTAAGGATTTAAAATGGCAACAAGAAAGCTATATCGTCATTAGAAAAATATAAAAAATTCCACATTATTTAATAAAACGCTCATTTTTCTAGAGAGTTTAATAAATGAAAGGAAATAATAATATAATATATTATTAAATAATGTTATTTATTTAATAATTTATTCTAATTTAAATTAAAACAACTTATTAAATATTATTTTTTTCTTTAAACATTTCTTATGAAAACTTTCGTAATGTATTTATTTTACTGATGTTGTTCTTCTAACCCTCTTAGTAGACAACAGCTAGACCAAGTCCATGAACCCATGTGGTCTATGATGTTCTCATTACGGGTAGGGTTGTCAGCCCTACAACCCAACAATCATATTAGCCCGGACATCGAGCGCTGGTCACTCGGCCATCAGCCCCTTGACAAATATGCTACTTTAAAAAATTATACAAATTTTTTTTTTCATGATGAACATTTACACTAAGGGTCTGTCTACGAGCCCAGGAAACTAGTTGACCACTTTCATACGGGAGCACCACTTTTATGGATAAGTGTTAACTCTCTGGTGTGACCACAATTGGAAACGTATGCTCGTAGGAAAAGTATTTGGGGTGTTCACTTGCTGCTTTTTTAGATCCAATGGAAGAACTTCTCAATTTATTTGATCTATTGTATATATTTCTTGAAGTAAACACGAGAACATTCAGTTTGACTTGCTTGCCGGATAATATTTATTAATTAATAAAGATGCTGATTAATTCTAAACCTTGATTCCATGCAGTTCCTTTTTTCTTCATTGGCGCAACAGATCCCAAGGTGGACCAATGCGGTCTGCCTACAGGCCCATTTCAAGACAAGAGATGCTTTCTTTTTACGAGGTAGGATTGTCAACCCTACGATTTACAGTCTTAGACCGGGACCACGTTTGAAGCGGATTCCTAACCACTACAAACATCCATAGCACCATCGGGATTGGAACCCGAATCCTGTGGCACCGAGTGCCGAAACGAATGAAACCGAAACCCCAAAATGGGATTTCCATATGGGACATCGAGACCAAGCAAAGAACCACGTATGGATTCATGGTTGAAGGGAAAAGGGACAGCTTCTGTTTGATGAAGCACTCGTAGGTAGAAGTCTGACTTGGTTCCGTGACGTTCTACAGTCATATGAGATCGGTACCTACGGTTTAAAGTGAATTCCGAACCACTGCAAACATAATAACCAGAGCAAACATAATAACATAGCACCACCGGGACTCGAACCCGAAATCTGTTGCACCAAGCACCAGAGTGCTAGTCACTCGGCTATCAGGGTCCCTTTAACTGGTGTTGAAATACTACTATAGTTGAAATACTAATCTAATATGAAAAAGATACCATTCTGGTATTATTTCAGATTATTCAAGCCTAAAATTAAACTTATCTATGGATGAAAGCATTCATAAATTTACTTAATTGGACCGATACTAATATCCTGTATTTGATATTATGATGCACACTCAAGTTGCAATGAAACTGTCTTAGATTGCAGAAGCCTTTACTAGTAAAGACAGACATTACGCTCAGTTCTATCAATACAGATAACTATAATGCCGAGGGGAAACTAATTTACAAATCGAACGAGACAATTAATCGAAGTAGTCTACGTCCTGACGCTTTTGATCGATTATTAGGTTATTTGAACTGCCATCCCTGAATACAATAAATCTTTCAGTCCACTAGATTTCCGGTTGCTAACGATCTTGAATTCTATAGGTAAAGCTCGTCAAAGACAACATTTATTGAAGTCAGCATTTCAAATACACTTTCAACAATGTTTTTAATCAGAGTAATTAATTAAGCATTTATCAGAGTCATTAATTAAGCACTAATCAGAGTAATTAATTATAATTTTACATGATTTTTGAATGGGCTCAGTGGTAGCGTGTAAATTGCACCGAATATAACTCTGGTTGGTTATAAGTATATGTAACGTCCAGGCCAATGCTAGACTTATAATGGCTTCAAGAAGAGGGCCACTTCCAGATTCATGAGAACGCTTTAATTTCCTGAATACTCATTTTATTTACAAACATTGTAAATAAAATTTAATAATTAATATAAATTGTCAAATTTATATTAATTATTTAATTTTATTATTTAAGTGTTGATCCATCGAGATTTCTGTTAGACCATGAGTTGAGAAATGTCTACTGGGAGAAGCTGATTCCCCTATCGTCTTGACGGATTGTTTTTAAAATGAGTTTTTTTTGTGAAGAAGGAAAAAGAGTTCGACAAGAATTGTTGTTTTACTTTTATTCTCTAAAGTGACTGAATATATATATATATATGAGAGAGTTCATATATATATATATATATATATATATATACATGAACTCTATTTACAAAAATGAAAATTAAAGATGTAATTTAGATACACAAATGCAGCTCACTTCAGGTTCGGAGATTTTCGAAGTCTATGATGAATCTAAACTCCTGGTCTGCGGCAGACCTTAACTATCACGAAACCACAAGGGACTCACTTTGAAAACAGGTAGAAAACTTTGGCCTATTTAGCCACTTAGAGGAAAAAAAAAGAAAAGAAAAAAAACACTTCTGGTCGACTCGTTGCAAAACTCTGTCTTCTTCACCAAAAATCTTCTTTTTTAGACAATCCCTCAAGAGGGGTTGGATGGAGTCAGCTTCCCTCTTGACGGATTGTCTAAAAGAAGGTTTTGGTATCAGCTCGTGGTTTATCACCAATCAGGATGGGACAACTCCTGGTATATAAATTGGTTGATATTCAATCTGTAACTGTTTCGACCTGTGAAGGTCGGACAGATGTTAGCTAATATATTTTAGAAAGCGATGCAATTACAACCATTCAATTTTAAAAATGTTCATAAATTTCTAGTAAAATGGTGTGAAAATGTACCATTTTCTTTTGTAAAAAATAAAATATATTTACAAATGTTTATAAGAGACAAAAAGATTGCAATGCAATGACCTTTGTTCCTAATTATACAAAATGTCACCCAATAACCATTCTTTTGAAAAAGGAAATTTTAACTACTGAAGCTTTGATGGAAAAAAAGAAACTTATATTTACTTCGGTTTTAAAAAAAACCAAAAACGCATTTATCAAGCTGCACTTAATTTTCGTTAATTATTTCACCGAACTAGAAATGCTTCTTTTTTTTAATCAGATCGAAAAACTCTAAAAAAAATAAAAGGAAAAGAATAATTCTAAATGATTTCTTGCCAGGAATGATAACGGGTTTGTGGATGTATAAATCATTCTTTAATTCCCAGTAGCATGGATTTTTTGTGCCAGACATGTAATTATACTCGCGAGATCGTCAGAGATTTTCATTTCTCGATAATTAGTATTTAACGATTAGTATTTAACGATTAGCTTTAGCGGAATAAAGTTTCCAGAAAAGAAAGTTTTTCTTACTTCTGCGATAATAAATAAGTTTAATTGCTTGGAGAAATGCCGCTGGCTGATAAAATATCTGTTTTCTTTACTTGCTAATTGGTTCGGATTTCAGTAAGCTTGCACTTTATGTCCTTTTTTTTTTTTTTTGTAAAAAACGGTATTTGAGATAAGTTTCTTAATTTTTATTAATTTGTTGGAATTAATGAAGAAACATTTGCTGAATCGATAAAATTTCTACTCTATATGTCAAAAACTATTTCGATTTCAGAACTAAAAAAACAAATGGCATATTAAATATCTACATTTAGTTGAATAGATGTATTTTGCTTAGAAGCAGAACAATACCAATTAAAATATTGACACAAAAAGTAAATACTGATTTGAATGAAAGTATTTTAATTGCTTTATTGAATAATATTACATTTTCTCAAAGAAATATTTGTTTAAGCATAGTAACATGTATATTAAACATTATAATGTAAACTTAAATGACGTAGGAATTTTTTTAAATATAATTTTTCTGAATATCAAAGTTAAAGCAAAACAATTGTTGAAAACATAAAATATTTGCATATCATTTAAATATAAAAAATATTTTATATTAAAAGTTTTTTCATTAAAAATAAAAAATAAAACAATATTTGTTTTTCATTTTGTTGAATTATTTTATGTTTCTCTCTTCTTTTTCTCTAATTCCTTTGTTCTGCTATTGTTTTCTAATAATAATCGACAGTTAATGTTATTGTTATGGTTTAAGGAAAAGTAATAAATTTTACAATAAAATGGCGGCACCTAAAGTTAAAAAAATTTACAGTATTTGATTTCAATTGATTTTCTACATTAATCCTATTTTATTTTTAAAAACAAGTAACATAAAAAATTTTTTTTTAAGTCAATTCCTACTTTTGTTTTCACTATACTGCAGAAAAGTCCTTTCTGAAATAAAGTTGAAGTTTTCCTCTTACATCTGGCGCCATCTATTATTAGATACATGCAACTTAAGGATTCTAAACAATTCTAAAAAAAAAAACAAACTAAAAATTAATAAATTAAGTTTAATTACTGAATTAATAATTGAAAAACTGTATTAACATCCAGTGTCATCACTACAAGTTCAAAAAAATGTATTTGAACTTGAGTGGAGGATTAAAAAGTATTTTATTAACGATTGAATATTTGAACAAGATATATATAGGGAGAGTGTGAACTAATAGAAGGAATTGAATAAATGTTAAGTGATTAAATGTGAAGTAAGCATTAGTAGGAATTCTTAAATAAGAATAATTGTGACAGCTTATGTTATTATTATGGCGTACTGGCTGTTTAATTAAAAGTATTAAATTTCCCAATAAAATTAAGAATTCTAAAGTAAAAAAAATGTACAGTGATTTTTGTTTTCAATTTATTTTCTGCATTAATCCCAATACATTTTTAAAAAAATAAATAGTGACATTAAATGTGAAGTAAGCATTATTGGAAATTCTTAAATAAGAATGATAGCTTTATTTGTTTAAAGGTCTCACAGACAATTGATGATTTCAGGAGGTCTCATTATACATGATACCGAATATCTGCTATCAGATTTGAATGACAGATTGTTTCATTAGTACAAAACTCTAATTGCATGTAATATAACCCCCACAATATAGCCCATCTACTGTCAAATTTGAGTAATGGGTTTATTATATATTTTTCAAATAACATATATTCCTCTCTCCTGGGAATGAAATGTCCAAAAACTCTTCTCGTGAAAAAAAAAAAAAAGCTACATGTCTTACAATCACTTCTTTGAAAAACAAGTAGACAAGTTGGCAGATTATTTCGAGTTAGGTCTGATACTGATATTCATGTGTTTTGTTTGCCATAGGTATGCAAATATAAAACAGTTATCACTAAAATGTAAAAGTTCACCTGAAATTTTCAGCTATAATTCTTAGAGAATATTTTTGACCAACTAAAGTTGTGGTCTTCTACAAAATTTAAAAAATTCGTATTTATCAAAGACAAATTAACTGTCACAAATATGAAGAACAATTTGTTGATAAAAATGTGTTTTAATTTATTTAAAATAATTTCTTATTCTTTGTGTAACATCAAAAGACTGAAGTAGTATGAATTTATTTATCAACCATAAGGAGAGTTTTGGAGAATTTTTCAAAGGATACTTGAACAGTCAGGAATCATCTCAAGGATTAAAATACCACAACAAAAAGAAATGATTAAAAATATAATACATAAAATGTTAATTTTATCCTCTTCATAAATAAATGATTTTCCCATGGAAACGAACTAATTTCTATGCAAAAGAAAATTTAACAAAAAGGCTTTAACTATGCTTAAAACAACAAATGTTAAATTGTAGTGTGCTGTCAGGGCAATCAGATTGTAACTGGGTGTTGTTGGCTTGAGATACTTGAGGCACAGTTTGGAGAATTCACAGCTTTATTGACACATTCCCAAACAACACACACATACAATTAGAAAATACACTATTTAAAACATTTAAAGACAGATAATTATAAATTCGCGGAAGGATACCACTTCTAAGCCGAAAACCCAAAACTCGGCTACACGCTATGTACGTGAAATATATTTTCTCACCGGGTGAGAGTATGTAGGTCAAATAATGTGCAAGGATGCTCTAAATATATTTCCCTCAGGATGAGAGACTATATACTAAACGTTTCTCTCGGGGAAAGTCTCGAGGCCGACTGACCATTTCTCCTGATCAAACTTACACACGGACAAAAGCACGCTAAAGGGGACGCTTTTGCCAGAGTATAAGTTAGTTTTCTTTGACGCTCTACGGTCATTTTGTGCACTCTTTAGGCTAATTAGACCGGGACATAGAGTTTAATGTGGATTCCGGACCAATCCCAAACATCCATGCCACTGCCAAGATTCGAACTTGACGCCTGTGGTACCAACTGCCACAGCGCTATCCAATTGACCATCAGGCTGCTCCAATGTGTAAGAGGAAGCCCGATTACAAATTAGAATACAAATTAACAGAAAAAGCAAGAAATAAGGGTTAAATGAAAGTGCCATTTCACCAGTTGCTGTGCTTCGAGAACTCCCAGTAGAATAATTAAGAGAACAAATGCTCCTCCACTTACATAAGATCAATTTACTAGAAAAATCCTAGTTTCTTAGGATACAATTAGTTATATGGAATTAATTTAGCTAAAAATTATCAATACCTCATTCCTTACTAAATATCTTACAGATGCTTTGAGTAGTAACAATTTTAAAATGTCGATATTTAAAGGAGTTTACTGAGTTTATTACAACCTTTCATTATAAATTTTACAAAAAAAAAAAAGTTTCACAAAAGGAAAAAGAAAATATTTTGGAATAACACAATAGATTAATGTTATAAAATTTCTTTATTGATATGAAAATATGTAAATATACATATTTTTGATTTTAAGTCACTAGTTAATAGGCATTTCTTAAAATTAAAATTATTTATTGAAGATTATTTAACAAAAATCTAATACTAACAATACAAATTACGTCGGACTGGGGTATATTCGCCGTTGAAAATACAAATTTTTGTTTTCTATGATTATTATTGTGAGAGAGAACGCACAATTCTTACACTTAGCAAAAATATTTAACCATTAATTTAAGTTTAATGTTTATGTTTAACCATTGAAACACCCTAATATAACGAGAATGCCATTTTTCTGAATCAATGAAATAAAAACAGTGAATAATATTGCAACAATGTTTAAACTTGTATTCATAAAACACAAAACTAATTCCCGAATACATAAGAAAAATAATGTGAACCGTTTATTACCCTCACTGGCCCATGAATTAGATGCTCTTGTGAATATTTATGCAAATGTTATGTATCCCGCAAAATCCATCTGTAATATAGATAACATATGCTATCAAAATGCACATTCATTAAGTGCAGATTATGGCCGGATATGGGTGTATTCTCCGTTCATAATGGCGTTAGTTAAATTATGCGTAATCTGCAACTTTGAAACTTTACGAAAGTAGATTTTTATCTTCCGAAAAATGGTCAACATAAGGCGAATATGAATTGAGATGTTAGAATACAACCTTTGGTTTCATACAACCTTTAAAAATTTATAAAACGAAAAATATTCCTTGGTAGAAAAAATGTAAATAAAATGAAAATATGTAAATAAAATATTAAATTATACGTAATCATGAAAGTATTTATTAATCTACACAAAATTTAAACACTGTAGTAAATTTTTAAGTACATTTATTTATACAATTGATTTTTATTTGTAAGAGAGATTTTATTTGGTACATTAGAATCACTTTTGATGAAACTACAGTTTATTAAATAAAACTAATTTAGAAATTTATTATACTATTCTATTTATTATTCTATATTTATTATTCTAAATTAGAAATTTATTATTCTTGAAAACTATTATTTATATACAATTTTCTCTTGTAAAACACAATACAACAAGGTTAATAAGAAAATCAACTGATATAAGTTTGTCAAAGATTGGTTATCTTATGAAGCGATTAAATAAAGTTATTAAATCGCTGACAAAATTAACAGTATTTTAATAAATTTATTGCTGATAAATTTATTAAAGGACTGCAATCGACAAAGTATTTTACTTTCAATAAATAAAATAATTGATTTATATCGATTATGATGATAAAAATTAAAGAAACAATTCATTTCCGAAAAATGGTCAACATAAAGGCGAATATGAATTGAGATGTTAGAATTGAAAGGAGATGTTATCACAAACATATCATTTATTTTCTACAACTTAAAGCTTACGCTACAACTAACCAGATTGTAATTTTAAAACGATAGAACACTCTTCTGTTGCCACACATCTCGAGTAAAGTTTATTTAAACATTTTTTTTCTCTCATCATGCAGTCTGCTCTAGAGTTCTAGTGCGAATTCATGGTGGATCCAGTTTATTTACACATTTCTGCTTTTCGCCCACGTGCGGTCTGATATATAGTTCTCGTGAGAAAGCACGGTGAATTTTACATTTAATACACCAATTATACAAGGCATTAAGCAAGTAATAAGTTGGTGTTTCGGAATAGACTTGGCTCTGTAAAAGATTCAGAAAAATTCAATACCTTGCATTCGGAATTGTATAGCCTTTTTTGTTGTTAACAATGCCTTTGTATTGGTTAAATAAAATGGCCGATGTGGTCTGTGAAGTAACGATTATGGTCTCTGATTCTATTTGCTGTTTGATTTAAATATCGTTTGTGTTTAACTGCCTGCGTTGGATAATTAAAAACCATAATTTAAAAATAAACTGTGAATTTACTTTCATAAAACGTTTATACATGAAGAAATTATTGAATAAAGTTTTGTATATGTATATATATATATATGTGTGTGTGTGTGTATATCGACAAATCTTAGGGAACAAATGTTTTCACATATATACTGATATTTTATACAGAAAATAAATCATACTACATTAAAGTAATCATAAATAAATTAAATATGTAAAATCATAAATAAATAGTAATCATAAATAAATAAATAAATAATTAAATACTACATCCAATAAATCATACTACATACTGCATATACTACATTGAAGTAATTTTTCTCTCCCTTGATTTGACAGTATTGTTCCCATTTTTAAAATATTTTGTCTCTTCTTGAAGTATTTGGAGAATTGTAATTAATATTGCAACATTTTTTCTCACGGGAAGAGCTTTGGCATTTCATTCCCAGGAGAAAGGAATGTAAGTTATTTGACAACTATATAATAACAATCCATCATTCAAATTTGTCAGCAGTCAAGAAGTATTGTGGATAGTTATATTGCATGCAATTAGTGTTACTAATGAGAACAACCTGTCACTCAAATCTGATAGCAGATATTCGGTGCCATTTATAATGAGTCACATACAATTAGCGAATGTCCTGCGACCTTCACAGGTCGAAATAAATACAGATTGAATACGGACTACACCATGAGTTGTTTCATCGTGATTGACGATAGATCAAGAGGGGAGAAATGTCTACTTCAATGGTTTGGTTTGTTGCTCTACGGTCACCTTATGCACTCTTTTGGGCTAAACACACTGGGACATACAGTTTAACGTGAATTCGAACCACTCACAAACATCCATGCCACCGCCAGGATTCGAACCTGAAGCCTGGGATACCAAAGACCAGAGCGCTGGCCACTTGGCCACCAGGCCGCTGTCTACTCAATGAGAATTGAGGGAAGTAGATCCCTCCTCTTGGCGGATTGTCTTAAAAGATTTTTTTTTTCTTTTTCTTTGAGGTAACTGAATAGGCAGGAGTTTCCTTCTGTGTTTCGAAGAGAACCCCTTGTGGTTTCGTTTATCATGCCGTGTGATAATTAAGGTCTGCCGCAGAACAGGCAATTAGATTCGACGTAGATTCGAGAACTCTGAAAAATCTCCGACGACCTTGGAGTGAATTATACTTGTGATTTAATAGTGCACTTGTGAATCAAATTTAAATCTTTAATTTTCATTTTTTATAAATAATAAATTATAATAATCAAGAGTTCTATTTTGCATACATAATAATAATTGTAAATAAAAATCAAAGTGTTCTCATAAACCTCATAGTGGCCCTCTACTTGAAGACGTTATAGGTCTATTATAGGCTGAGACGTTACAGTATAAAGATACCACATATGCATATTTATTTTGCGTACATGTATGGATTATTTTTATGTTCATTTATTCATATTAACATTCTAAACATCTCGTCTTTAATTTTAGAATCCATTTTAGTTGAACATAGTTTAAGCTAAACTAAAAATAATTTATTTTATTCTAATGTATTTAAGTGGTTTTATGGATATGCTCCTGCGTTTAAATAAAAAATACAGAAGAAAAACGCATTACAGCCATTACCATGAGAATGTAAACACATTATCCATTTCTTTGAAAACACAAATGAAAACTCAAATGATTCTTTTCTTTGCCTTACTTATGACAAGAAAAAATAACACGCATCATTCAGAAATGGTAAAAAAAAAAAACCATAACAATTTTTTACATTGTTTTCCTTTCCGTGAATTAATAGCTATAATTTTTCCTCTAATGCAACTAGGCGCATAACATTATTCATTTTTCTATATTTTGAAAACGAAATGTGTAATTTTTTTAATATGATAAAAATGAACAGTTTTTTAAAAAATATATTTAAAGAGGCTTATTTCGAAACATTTTCATACAACCTTTAAAAATTTATAAAACGAAAAAATATTCCTTGGTAGAAAATTTTTTTATATGTAAATAAAATATTAAATTATACGTAATCATGAAAGTATTTATTAATCTACACAAAATTTAAACACTGTAGTAAATTTTTTAAGTACATTTATTTATACAATTGATTTTTATTTGTAAGAGAGATTTTATTTGGTACATTAGAATCACTTCTTGATGAAACTACAATTTATTAAATACAGTTTATTATATAAAACTAAATTAGAAATTTCTTATACTATTCTATTTATTATTCTATATTTATTATTCTAAATTAGAAATTTATTATTTTTGAAAACTATTATTTATGTACAATTTCCTCTTGTAAAACACAATACAACAAGGTTAATAAGAAAATCAACTGATATAAGTTTGTCAAAGATTGGTTATCTTTTGAAGCGATTAAATAAATTTATTAAATCGCTGACAAAATTAACAGTATTTTAATAAATTTATTGCTGATAAATTTATTAAAGGACTGCAATTGACAAATATTTTAATTTCAATAAATAAAATAATTGATTTATATCGATTATGATGATAAAAATTAAAGAAACAATTCATTTCTTTCAGATAATTCGTGTTAATAATGCTGCATTTGCGCCACGGAAGCGATGTAGCATTTCTGTTCCTTGGGACAGGAATTTATATTCTTTAAAAATCGCATAACAACAACCTTTCACTGAAATCTAACAGCAGATAAGGCAGTATCCTGGATAGTCATATTACATGCAATTAGTGTTTTGCACTAATGAGAACAAACTGTCATTCAAATATGACAGCAGGTATTCAGTGTGTACCAGATGTTTAAGCAACGGTCACGCAAATCAAAGATATTGAGAATTGGTGGTCTTTGAACTCTGAGCTGCCGTCCCAGGACATCCCAAATGTGTTCTATCGGATTGAGATCCGGGGAGTTAGGCGGCAGGACATTAATTGGAATTCAGAATCATGTTCCTGGTACCACTCCAACACAATTTTAGCCTTCTCACAAGGGGCGTTGTCCTGTTGGAACATTCCATTTCCAGCTGGAAAAACAGAGGCCATGTAAGGGTGCAACTGGTCCGCAATGATGTTCAGATACCCTGTAGCATTCATGGTCTGCTCTACCACAACCACGGGTTCCAGAGACGCCCAAGAGAACGTCCCCCAAAGCATAATACCGCCACCGCCGGCCTGTGTAAGACCTACTGTACATTGAGGGAGCAACTGTTCGCCTGGAAGACGGCGTATCCCTGACACGGCCATCGGCGTGATGAATGACAAACCGTGATTCATATGACCAGGCAACTCTCTCCCACTGATCCATGGACCAGTCACGATGTTCCCGGGCCCAGCGCAGGCGTAGTTGGCGATGACGCTTGGTCAGCAAAGACACACGAGTGGGACATTTGCTGCGTAGCCCCATATTCAACAGTGTCCGCTGAACAGTGTGCTCCGATACTATTCTACTTGGCTCTGCATTGTATTGGGCTGTCAGCTGAGCCACTGTCTGGATCCGGTTTTGCTTCACCATGCGAGACAGTCACCGACGACCTTTTTCTTTGATAGCGTGTGGACGTCCAACACCATGTCGTCTACTTCTGGTTTCACCGTCATTCATCCACTTTGCATAAAGTACTAACAACTGTAGATTGCCAACAACCCACGAGTCGTGCAGTTTCGGAAATACTTGTTCCGAGCCTTCGAGCCATTACAATCTGCCCTCTATCAAAGTCGCTTAGATCCGCAGCCTTTCCCATCACACACAGAAGTAAGTGAAAGAATGATTCTTCAGACTCTCCAGCAGCAGTTAAATACCACTTCCACCTGATCACGCGCCTTCCACGTGATCCAGGCGAGTTCATTGTACAATGTAGGGGTGATCATAATGTTTTGGCTCTTGAGTGTAGACTACGTCATGAGTTGCTGAATCGTGATTAGTGATAAACCACTGGCTGAGGAAGTGTCAACTCAAATGAGAAGAGAGGGAAGCTGACCCCCACTGTGTGGAGTAGTTCATCCTAAAAGTCCTCCCGGAAGGTACTGCCCTCCTTCTTCAGCGTCATGGAGTCAACTTCTGCCTATAGGTGCTCCACCATAACAGAAGCACCCCTTTCCTTCATTCCGTGAGAACACATGGGTTCTCGGGTTTGGTCTAGATGTTGCTGTCTACCAAGTGGGATAAGTCAAAAAAAAAAACTATTACCAATAGAGAAAGCTAATTTTGATACTTCAAAATCCTGTTTTTATGAGAGAAAAATAATTGCATTTTCACAAGGCATTATACATTTAAATCCGTTTGAAAAAGCCATAAAACCTGTTGCATATAGTAAAATAAAATTAATAAATGGTTTTAAATTTATTTTATATGTTCGCATTTCCTAAATTATTATTTTTAAAATCCTTTTCTAATATTTTACTTCAAAAAACGTATACTTGATGGTTCTGTTAAGCCAAAATATAATGTTTTGCTTGAAAATGAAAAGAAAAAAAGGCAATGAATCTTCTCTCTGATCCACACCTCTATTATGGGTCGAAAATGTTGCTGTTTGAAACATAACGGGACGTCGTTCCATCAATGCCAACAAGCAAAGAGGTTAAAATTATTTCTGCAGGAATCTACCATCCGGAAAGTAACGTAAAGGGGCAGTAAAAAAAAAAAAAAAAGGAAATTTTTTTTTTATGTTCGATCAGAAGATACTTTTTTTTTTATTTTTTCCAGTTTTCCAAAATGGTAAATTAGTTTTTCGTGACATTGATAAATTAATCACATTTAATACATGAGTTCAAAAGTGAAATTTATTGCAATTTTTTTCCGTTGTCAATTTTAGTTCTAAAACAATTTTAATTTTGATCTTTCACTTTGAGAATCTGAGAAGAAACAATTACAGGAAACTTTATGGATCAATTTCAGAACGGAACTAAATTAATATAGTTGATGTTCTTTGCGTTTTTAAAAGAAATATTTTTTTAAATATTTAAATTTTTAAAAATTGCATACGTACAAAGGGTTTGAGATATTATAAAGAATATTGGAATTATGTAAAGGATATTTTGTATCCCAGTGAAAATGTTAGTTTCTGAAGAAACTTTCTGTGGTCAATGAGCCTGACTCGTGGTTCAGTTGTAACATGGCCCGCTGGTGAGTATTTCGACTAAGGTACAACCCGATAGCGACATCGTGGTAGATACTGTTTCAAAAACGAAGAGAATCGATGGGGTTTGTGATGTTTACTATCTTGACTCATGAGTCGGAGTACCTGGTGAGAATTTGCCGGGTTTTCTCCCATATGATACGCAAATGCGTAGTAGTTCCCCTTAAAAGTCCTCCCAGAACTACCCTGCTCTTTAGTGTCATGGTTCCAAGTAAGACCTCTACCTACGGGTGTTCCAGAACAATAGAAGCTGACTCCCTTTTTTCTCCTTCCGTGAGGACACTGGGTTCTCGGATTTGGTCTAGTTTGGTTTGGTTTGGTTTGTCGCTCTACGATCATTTTTTTCTGCACACTTTAGGCTAATTATACGGGGATCTACAGTTTGACATTCAAATCCTGTTTTTATAAGAGATCCCTGTTTTAATAATAGCTTTCAAATCCTGTTTTTATAAGAGAAAGGCAATTCCATTTTCACTAGGTATTATACATTCAAATTCGTTTGAAAAAAAGCCGCCAAACCTGTTGCCATACAGTAAAATAAAAGTAATAAACGTTTTTAAATCTTTTAAATCCGTTTTATATTATTTCCATTTCCTCACATATTATTGTAAAAATCCATAATATATAATATTTTACTTTAAAGAGCCTATACTTGATGGTTCTGTTAAGCCAAATATAATGTTTTACAAAAAAACAGCAATGAATCTTCTCTGATCCTTACCTCTATAATGGGTCGAAAACGTTGCTGTTTGGAATATAACGGGACGTCGTTCGATCAATGCCAACGAGCAAGGAAGTTAAAATTATTTCTGCAGGAATCTACCATTCAGAAAGTACCGTAAAAGGGGCAATAACAAAAAAAAAAAAAAGAGGAATTTTCATTTTTTTTATGTTCGATCAGAAGGTATTTTTTTCATTTTTTTCAGTTTTCGAAAACGGTAAATTAGTTTTCCGTGACATTGATAAATTAATCACACTTAATACCCAAATTCTCCGTTCGAAAGTGAAATTTATTACAATTTTTTTCCGCCGTGTTGTCAGTTTTAGTTCTAAAACAATTTTAATTTTAATCTTTCACTTTGAGAACCCGAGAAGAAAGCAATTACGGGAAATTTTATTGACCGATGTCAGAATGGAACTAAGTTATTATAATTGATAATGGTCACATTTTTAAAAGAAAAATCGTTTTAAGTAATTTTGATCCTTTTAAAAAAAAAAAATTACTTTCGTAGAAAAAGTTTTCAGATATTATAAAGGATATTGGATTTAACAAAGGATATTTTGGATCACAGTGAAAAATTCCAGTTTCTATTTATGCAGAAACTTTAAATATATATTTTATGTTTTTCGTGCATTTGAGGCTGTTGATGTTTCTTATCCCATTTGGTGGACATCTAGACCAAGCCATGAACCTGTATGAAGGAAAAGGGAGCAGCTTCTGTTGTGATGGAGCACCCATAGGTAGAATTCTGACTTGGCTTCGTGACGTTCTAGAACCATGAGAGACCGGGATTTACGACCTAAAGTAGGCCCCGATTCGGTTTGGTTAGTTGCACTGCGGTCATTTTGTGCATACTTTGGGCTAAATAGACTGGGACCTACAGTTTAACGCGAAGTGGACCAATATCCATGGCATCACCGGGAGTCGAACCTGAAACCTGTGGTACCGAACACAAGAGCCCCAGAAACCCTGACATTCAGTCCCATTGACATTAAGAAATAAATATTAAAAGAAAAATAAATCTATAAATACTCTTATAAATGTATAACTTATTGATTTAACTACATGCATGGAATGAAGTTTAGTATTAACGACATCTTTATTAATAAATATTACAGAAGACAATTTTGTAGTGTATTTATAATTGGTACTTTTTTATTTTAGGAAAATTTATATACGTATTTAAAACTCTTCTAGGGGTCTCTTCACAGGGCCTCTTCTATGCCTGAGTGACTAGCACTCTGGCACTCGGTGCTACAGGTTCCGCGTTTGATGCCGGTACCATGGATGTTTGTGGTTCGGAATCCACTTTAAGCAGCAGGTCCCGGTCTAATATGCTTGTAGAGAGTAGGGCTAACAACCCTACCCCGTAAAAAGAAAGCACCTCTATTCCTAAAATCTGCCATTAAGCAGACGGTCTTAGCCCATTAGCGATGATGATTGTACATTTAAACCATTAGAAAAAAAAAAAAGCCACAAAACCTGTTGCCACAACGTAAAATAAAATTAAAAAATGGTGTTAAATTTATTTTACATGCTTTCACATTAATAATCTAATGTATTATTTTTTAAAAGCCATTCGCAATATTTATCTTTAAAAAGGTGATATTTGATGGTTCTGTTAACCCAAAATATATTGTTTTACAAGAAAATGAAAAGAAAAAAAATAAAGCACTGAATCTTCTCCGATCCTTACCTCTATTATAGGTCGAAAACGTTGCTGTTTGAAGGATAATGGGAGGTCGTTCGATCAATGCCAACAAGCGAAGGAGTTGAAATTATTTTCTGCAGGAATCTACCATCCGGAAAGTAACGTAAAGGGGCAATAAAAAAAAAAGAAGGAAGTTTTCCATTTTTTTTACGTTCGATCAGAAGGTTCTTTTTTTTTATTTTTTCCGGTTTTCGAAAACGGTAAATTAGTTTTCCGTGACATTGATAAATTAATTGCATTTAATACACGAATTCTCCGTTCGAAAGTGAAATTTATTACAATTTTTTCCGCCGTGTTGTCAATTTTAGTTCTGAAAAAATTTGAATTTTGATCTTTCACTTTGAGAATCTGAGAAGAAGCAATTACGGGAAATTTTATCGATCGGTGTCAGAATGGAACTGAATTTTTATAATTGATAATGGTCATATCTTTAAAATAAGAATAGTTTTATATTATTCAGATTTAAAAAAAAAAAAAATGCTTATGTAAGAAAATTTTTCAGATAGTATAATGGATATTTAACTTATATAAAGGATATTTTGGATGAGAGGGAAAATGTAAGTTTCTGTTTCAGCAAAAACTTTTAAACAGATATTTTATATTTTCAGTGCATTTGAGGCTCTTGTTTTTTCTTATCCCACTTGGTAGACATCTAGTCTCGTAGATGAAACTGCAGGGACTCATGCTAAGGGGACAGCTTCTGTTGTGATGGATCTCCCGTAGGTAGAAAGGTGACTCGGCTCCGTGTTTCTCTACAGTCATATGAGTCCGGGATCAACGATCTAAAGTGGACTCCGATTCGTTTTGGGTAGATTTGTCGCTCTACGGTCATTTAGTGCTCGCTTTGGGCTAAATAGGACTAACAATCCTACTCCGTAAAAAGAAAACATCTTTAGTCTTCAAATCTTCAACAGGCACACGACCTTGGCTCACCATGAGGCTGTTGCGCCAATGATGATGATGATGATGATGATGATGATAATTAACCGTTAGAAAAAGCCACCAAACCTGTTGCCACACAATAAAATAAAATTAATAGACGGTTTTAAATTTATTTTATATGCTTTCACATTTCTTAATTTATTATTGTTAAAACCATATGTAATATTTTACTTTAAAAGCATATATTTGATGGTTCTATTAAGCCAAAATGTAAAGTTTTTACAAAAAAGCAACGAATCTTCTCCGATCCTTACCTCCAGTATGGGTCCTAAACGTTGCTGTTTGAAACATAACGGGACATCGTTCGATCAATGCCAACAAGTTAAAATTATTTCTGCAGGAATCTACCATCCGGTAAGTGACGTAAAGGGGCAATAAGAAAAAAAGAAGAAGAAAATTTTTCATTTTTTTTTATGTTCTATCAGAAGATATTTTTTTCATTTTTTTTCCAGTTTTCGAAAACGGTAAATTAGTCCATTAGTAAATTTCCATCGATAAATTAATTACTTTTAAATAGATATTTCATATTTTCAGAGCATTTCCATCTAGTATCTGTTTCTAAGAAATTAATTTAAAAAGCAAAATACTCTTACTAATATTAATTTAATGATTTAACTACTTGAATGGAATCATTGTTGTTGTTTACTAATCCCCGTGGGGCAGGAATTCCTACACCAGGTCCAAGAGACCCCATCGTAGGCGACTGGTCCATGGCTAAGGGTAATATGCAGCTTCACTTTAGCGAGGAACCACGAGAGAAGAAGACTCACAAGAACTCAAGACAAAACTCTATGATCCTATTAGACCGGGACCAACGGTTTAAATTGGATTCCGAACCACTACAAACATCCATGCCACCGCCGGGATCCGAAACCGAAACCTGGGATATCGAGCGCCAGAGAGTTAGACAGTCGTCCATCAAGCTGCTCATGGAATCAAATTTAGGATTAAAGATATCTTTATTAATTAATAAATATTGTAGAAGATACTTTTGTCGTATACTTAAAATAGATACTATTTTATTTTAAGAAAAGTTATATGGTAAACTTCAGACTCGTCAACAAATTCTTAAATTTAGTTTTAAAAATCCTATATATATGTAATCCAACCATCTCTTAAATTTATGCATTAAAATGAAATATGTGATTAGAGAAAAAAATATTGTAAATTCCATATGCAATATTTTTCTTTAAAAAGCTGATACTTGATGGCTCTGTTAAGCTAAAATATAATGTTCTACAAGAAAATGAAAAGAAAAAAAAAACAAAGCACTGAATCATCTTTGATTCTTACCTCCATTATGGGTCGAAAACGTTGCTGCTTGAAACATAATGGGAAGTCGTTCGATCAATGCCAACAAGCAAAGAGGTTGAAATTATTTCTGCAGGGATCTACCATCCGAAAGTAACGTAAAGGGGCAGTTAAAAAAGAAAGAAGGGAATCTTCCCATTTTTTTTTATGTTCGATCAGAAGGTCCTTTTTTTTTTTTTTCCAGTTTCGAAAACGGTCAATTAGTTTTCCGTGACATTGATAAATTAATCACATTTAATACACGAATTCTCCGTTCGAAAGTGAAATTTATTGCAATTTTTTCCGCCGTGTTGTCAATTTTAGTTTTTAAAACAATTTTAGTTTTGATCTTTCACTTTAAGAACACGAGAAGAAGCAATTACAGAAATTTTTTTTTTGATCGGTGTCAGAATAGAACTAAATTATTATAATTGATAATGTATACGCTTTTTAAAAGAAATGTCGTTTTAAATAATTTTGTTTTCTGGTCATTATTGATGTAATATTTTCTGAGACCTCATCGTGGCTCAGTGATAAAGCGCTCAGCTTCTGACGGCAGTGTTCTACCCGCTGTCGGCTTTGTAATTGACACTGCCTCAAAAAACGAGGAGACTCGATTGCGTTTGTGATGTTCGACAACCTGGTTCGTCAATCAGACTACCTGGTGTTAATTTTCCGGGTTTTATCCTGCACGATACGCAATTGCGAAATGTAGTTCTTCGTAAAAAGTTCTCCGGGAAGGCACTGCGCTCCTTCAGCGTTACGAAGTCAGACTTCTACCTACGGATGCTCCATCACAACATAATCTACCCTCCCATTTTCCATCCTTCCATGAGACCACACGGATTCTCGGACTTGGTGTAGTTTGGTTTTGTTCGGTTTGTTGCTCTACGATTATTTTTTGTGTGCACATTTTAATCTAATTAGACCGTGACCTATAGTTTAATGTGGATTCCGAACCACTCGTAATCATCAATGCCACTGCCAGGATTCTAACCTGAAGCTTTGGTATCAAGGGCCAGGGTGCTAGACAAATAGCCATCAGCCCGCTGGACTTGGTCTAGATGTTGCTGCATACCAAGTGGGATAAGAAAAAACATTTTCAGAGCATTGTGTAAAGACTATATCCATTTATGAAAGCTAATTTAGATGCATCAAAATTTTGTTTTTATAAGAGAAAGGTAATTCATTTTCACGACGTATTATACATTTAAGTCCAGCGAAAAGCCAGAGTCGAAAGCTTAGGAAAAAAGGAAAAAAACCTGTTGGCATATGGTAAAATAAAATTAATAAATTTTCTTATAGGCTTTCACATTTCGGTTTTAAATTTAATTCACATGCTTCTTCATTTTCTAATTTATTATTTTTGAAATCCATACGTAATATTTTACCTTAAAAAGCTTATACTTGACGGTTCTGTTAAGCCAAAATATAATGTTTTACAAAAAAAAAAAAAAAATGAAAAGAAAAAAGGAGCAATGAATCTTCTCTGATCCTTACCTCTATAATGAGTCGAAAACGTTGCTGTTTGAAACATAATGGGAGGTCGTTCGATCAATGTCATCAAGCAAGGAAGTTAAAATTATTTCTGCAGGAATCTACCGGCCGGAAAGCAACGTAAAAGGGCAATAGAAAAAAAAAGAAGGAAAATTTCGTTCTTTTTTAAAGTTCTATCAAGAGTTATATTTTTTAAATTTTTTCAGTTTTCGAAAACGGTGAATTAGTTTTCGTGACATTGATAAATTAATCGCATTTAATACACGAATCCTCCGTTCGAAAGTGAAATTTATTGCAATTTTTTTCCGCCGTGTTGTCAGTTTTAGTTCTGAAATAATTTTAATTTTGATCTTTCACTTTCAGAACCCGAGAAGAAGCAATTACGGGAAAATTTTATGGATCGATGTCAAAATGGAGCTAAATTAATATAATTGATAATGTTCACGTTTTTTAAAAGGAATATCGTTTTAAATAATTTTGATTTTTTAAAAAAAATTGCTTATGTAGAAAAACTTTTCGGATATTATAAAAGATATTGGACTTAGTTAAAGGATATTTTACGTCAGAGGGAAAAATGTCAGTTGCTATATTTGCAGTAACTTTTAAATATATATTTTATACTTTCAGTTCATTTGTGGCTATTGCTGTTGTTTCTTATCCCACTTGGTAGATATCTAGACGAAGTCCATGAACCCGTATGGACTCATTATTGAAGGGAAAAGGGGAAGCTTTTTGTTGGGATGGAGAACCCATAGGTAGAATTCTGACTTGGCTGCGTGATGCTCTACAGTTATATTAGATGGGGCCTACGACTTAAAGTGGATTCCGAACCACTACAAACATCCATGGCGAAGAGGCCTGATGGCTGAGTGGCTAGCATTCTGGCGTTCGGTACCACCGGTTTCGGATTTGAGTCCTGATGGTGCCATGGATGTTTGTGGTGGTTCGTAATCCACTTTAAATAGTAAGTACCGGTATAATAGGACTTTAAAGCGTAGGGCTGACAACCCGTAAAAAGAAAGCATCTATTGTCTTGAAATCTGCCAGTAGGCAGATAGCATTGGCTCATCTTGTGGTTGCTGCCCCAGTGAAGAAGGCGAAGTTGAGAAACGCATATAATCAAGTTTAGTATTAACCACATCATTACTAATTAATAAATATAATAGAAGTTAATTTTGTCGTAAAGTACTTAAAAGGGGCACTTTTTTATTTAAAGAAGATTTATATGGTGACTTTAATTTTACCAAAAATCCCTGACTTTACTTTTAAAATCCCATATAGCCCAATCATCTGTTAAAATTTTTGTATTTAAATAAAATGTATGATTAAAAAAAAATTTGTTGTAAACTAATCGAAAATTTCCCAACTCGTGGCTTAATGGTAACATGCTTAGCTAGCGTGGTTCAAGTTTTAATCTATCACGTGTAAGTTCGACTTAGAATGGCCTTTACTGTAGTCCATGCATGTCGTAAAATGTGTACTCAGTGTCCGGCAGTATAACGGGGTATGGTAAAGTCAGACTTCTCCCTTGGATGCCCCATGTCTTTGTGCTGCAAGGTCAAGGACAAAAAGAAGCTGCATTTTATACTCTTTATCATGAATCGTCGATTTAAGCTGGTTCATAGAGTTGGTTCCTGATGTTGATGACTACCAAGCGGGATAAAAAACAATTTCTGAGCATTGTATATAGATTATAATCATTTAAGAAAGCTAATTCAGATACTTCAAAACCTGTTTTTATAAGAGAAAGATAATTTCATTTTCACCAGGTATTATACATTTAAATCCTTTAGAAAAAGAGCCATCAAAACCTGCTGTCGCACATTAAAATAAAAGTAATAAACGGTTCTAAATTTATTTTATATGCTTTCACATTTTCTTAATTATTACTTTTAAAATCTATGTGTAATATTTTGCTTTAAAGAGCTTATACTTGACGGTTCTGTGAAGCCAAAATATAATGTTTTACGAAAAAAATAGAAAGAAAAATAAAGCAATGAATCTCCCTCTGATCCATACCTCTATAACGGGTCGAAAACGTTGCTGTTTAAAACATAACGGACGTCGTTCGATCAATGCCAACAAGCGAAGAAGTTGAAATTATTTCTGCAGGAATCTACTATCCAGAAAGTAACATAAAGGGGCAATAACAAAAAAAGAAGGAAATTTCCCATTTTTTATGTTCGATCAGAAGGTCCTTTTTATTTTTTCCGGTTTTCGAAAACGGTCAATTAGTTTTCCGTGACATTGATAAATTAATAGCATTTAATACACGAATTCTCAGTTCGAAATGAAATTTACTACAATTTTTCCCTTGCGTTGTCAATTTTAGTTCTGAAACAATTTTAGTTTCGATCTTTCACTTAGAGAACCTGAGAAGAAGCAATTACGGGAAATTTTATTGATCGATGTCAGAGTGGAACTAAATTATTATAATTGATAATGTTCCCGTTTATAAAAGAAATATCATTTAAAATAGTTTTCATTTTTTTAAAAAATTGCTTATGTAAAAAATGACTTCGGATATTGTAAAGGATATTGGGCTTAGATAAAGGATATTTTGCATCAGAGGAAAAAAGTGTTACTAGCGTCCGTAGCATATCTTGAAACTACACGTGCCCCTGTGTAGTGTTAAATGAGTAAAAGCGGTACTGTTCTTGCTTATGGCATAAAAATTAACCATCTCTGTATTGCCAACTGCATTAGAACAACAAACTGAGTATTGTATAAATACTATTTGCAATTTACAAAGCTAATTTAGATTAGTCCAAATCCTGTTTTTATAAGAGAAAGGCAATTTAATTTTTCTAGGTATTATCCATTTAAATCCATTATAAAAAACCCACAAAACCAGACGCCATATTATAAATATAGAATTAATAAACGCCTTGAAATTTGTTTTATATCCTTTCACATTTCTTAACTTATTATTTTTAAAAGCCATACGTAATATTTCACTTTAAAAAGATTATACTTGATGGTATTGTTAAGCCAAAATATAATGTTTTACAAAAAAAAATGAAAAGAAACAAAAACCCAATGAATCTTCCCTGATCCTTACCTCTATTATGGCTGTCGAAAACGTTGCTGTTTGAAACATAACGGGGACGTCGTTCGATCACTGCCAACAAGCAAAGAAGGTAAAAATTATTTCTGCAGGAATCTACCATCCGAAAGTATCGTTAAGGGTAATAAAAAAAAAAAAAGGAAATTTTCCATTTTTTTTTTAATGTTCGTTTCAGAAGGTATTTTTTTATTTTTTCAGTTTTCGAAAACGGTCAATTAGTTTTCCAGACATTGATAAATTAATCACATTTAATACACGAATCCTCCGTAAGAAAGTGAAATTTATTACAATTTTTTAAGCAGCGTTATCAGTTTTAGTTCTAAAACAATTTTAATTTTGATCTTTCACTTTGAGAACCCGAAGAGAAAGTAATTATGGGAAATTTTATTGATCGATGTCAGAATGGAGCTAAATTATTATAATTGATAATTTTCATACTTTTAAAAAAAATATTCTTTAAGTGATTTTGATTTTTTTAATTGATTATGTAGCAAAATTTTTCAGATATTATGAATGATATTGAGTTAGACAAGGGATATTTTGGATCACAGCGAAAAATGTCGGTTTCTATTTCTGCAAAACAGATATAATAAAATCTTAAATATATATTTTATATTTTCGGTGCATTTCAGGTTATTATTAATTTTTCTTATCCCTCTTGTTAGACATCTAGATCAAGCCCATGAACCCGTATAGACTCATGGTTGAAGAGGGTAGCTTCTGTTCTGATGGAGCACCCGTAGGTAGAAGTCTGACTTGACTCCGTGACGCTCTACAGTCATATGAGACAGGGACAGGACTTAAAGTGGTTTGCGAAAAAAAAAAAAAAAAATTTTTTTCAAATGTATAACTTTTTGATTTAACTACATGCATGGAATCATGTTTAGTATTAAAGGCGCCATTATTAATTAATAAATATTACAGAAGTTAGTTTGGTCGTAAAGTTCTTAGAATTGGGACTTTTTTTATTTTAGGAAAATTTATATATGGTGACTTTAAACTCTTCTAGGAGTGTGATGGCTGAGTGATTAGCGCTGTGACACTCGGTGTCACAGATTTTGCAGTTGCACCGGTGCCATGGATATTTGTAGTGGTCCGTAATCCCCTTAAAACTATAGGTCCCGGTCTAATATGGCTGTAGAGGTTGAGCTTAGGGCTGACAATCCTACACCGTAAAAAAGAAAAATCTTTTATAATACCCGAAAACTTTTTCTACTTGAGCAATTCTTAAAACATCAAAATTACTTAAAAAGATATTTCTTTTAAAAATGTAAACAATCTCAATTATAATAATTTAGTTCCATTCTGACATCGATCAATAAAATGTTTCGTAATGGCTTCTTCTCGGGTTCTCAAAGGGAAAGATCAAAATTAAAATTGTTGTATAACTAAAATTGACAACACGGCGGAAAAAAATTGTAATAAATTTCACTTTCGAACGGAGAATTCGTGTGTTAAATGGGATTAATTTATCAATGTCACGGAAAACTAATTGACCGTTTTCGAAAACTGGAAAAAAAAAAAAATACCTTCTGATCGAACATAAAAAAATGGGAAAATTCCTTCTTTTTTTTTTAACTGCCCCTTTACGTTACTTTCCGATGGTAGATTCCTGCAGAAATAATTCAACCTCTTTGCTTGCTGGCATTGATGGAACGACGTCCGGTTATGTTTCAAACAGCAACGTTTTCGACCCATAATACAGGTAAGGATCAGAGATGATTCATTGACTTTTTTTTTTTTTTTTTTTGTAAAACAATATATTTTAGCTTAACAGAACCATCATAAGATTTTTAAAGTAAAATATTACATATGGATTTTAAAAATATTAATTTAGAAAAGGTGAAAGCATATAGAATAAATTAAAAACATTTTATTAATTTTATTTTCCCTGTGTGGTAACAGGTTTTGTGGCTTTTTTCTAACTGATTTGAATTATATAACACCTAGGAACATGTGAAAGTGATAGAGTAAGGCTGTCAGGTGTTTTCCGATTTTCTTCCATAAGAAAATCGACATAAGAAAGATATTCATAAGAAAATCCATAAGACAAGCAAATAGGGGCAGTTATAAGTCCTTCCGAAATCAATGCCCCCCTTTATCACTCTCGATGGGATGTTTGTGGCATACATAAGTGGAAGAGGAGATTCATAAATAACCTCCCCTTACTTAAAAAAAAAAAAGCTATTTGCTTAGCTAGTCTATTTCTATGAGCTTCGGTTAATCAAATGCTTTAGTGGAGGATGCTAGTTATTACAGCAGTTACGATGAAAAATGTGCAACTTCATAAACCATTTTGGCTCACGGACAAATTTAAAATAGCTTCAAAACTTATTATAATTTTTTTTTATTCCCAATGACTGAAGCCATTTAGTAAACAAAACTTTCTTTTCTTATTTTTGGAATCCATACTTCTACTGTTGGCCAAAAGTATTTCTATTTGTACAATAATGGAACAGCTTTTAGTGATTGCTAAGTCAAAAGTTGGTTAAAGTTGTTTCTGTACGGAATTTATGACTAAGGGGAAAAAAAAAAAAAGTAAAAAACTAATTTTGAAATGAATGTTTAAAAGGTATTTTTAAAAAAATTTTTATTTTTATTTTTTCGTATCGTTAATAATATTGATAAATTAATTGTAGATAATAGACGAATTTTTGTTAAAAAAAAAAAAAAAAGGAAATTTTTAAAAAATATTCGTAATTATTTCTCCGTGCAGTCCATTTTTTGTTGATAAGTTTTCGAAAATTACTTTTATTTCGATCTTTTGTTTTGTGAATATGAATCTTGAAAGTAATAATTTTAAGAGCAATCTTTAACCTCACTTGTATATTACTCTAATTTGAACTGTTGAATTAGAGTCCACGTTTTTAATCCATGCATTATAAGATCTGACTGACGAAGTAATTGGTCAACTTTCAAATTGAAAATGCTTCACAAGCAACTATCAAAAATTTTTTTCTTATAAAGATTATGTAGAATATTACATTCATTAATACTATAATATATTGAAAAGTAGAGCTTGATGAACGAGTGACTAGCATTCTGTCCCTCGGTATCACAGATTTCGGGTTCGAGTCGCGGGTGGTACCACGGTTGTTTGTAATGGTTCGGAAACCACTTTAAACCGTAGGTCCCGGTCTAAAAACGATTGTACAGCATAGAGTTGACAACCCTACCCAGTAAATAAATCTTCAGCGGAATCAAGTCAGACTACCTACGGGTGTTCCATCCCAACAGAAGCTGCCCCTCTCCTTTTCCTTCATTCCGTGTGATCACATGGGTTCTTGAAGTTGGTCTAGATGGTGCTATACCAAATGGGATAAGATACAGCACATATTGAAAATGCAAACGTTATTATTAGTGGTTTTTTTGTTAAATTTAAGTGTTACAAAATATTATTATTAGTACGAAAATATATAATTTCCTCTAGAAAAGCAATCCTACTACTCCACCTTTCATTGCTAGGTGGTCTTACTTTTCTAGGGTTCACACTCGAGAAACGAAGTAACAAAAAATGATGTAAAAATAAAAAGTAAAGTATTCATTCGCTATTTGATTTCAGGAAAAATGTTTTCATAGTAACATTAATTCTAATACTATTATGCTCTAAAATTTAATTTCTTAACCTTTTATCCAGAGATAAAAATAATTTATATCTTGAATATATTGATGCAACATAATATTTCTATATGTAGATTACAAAAATATTTAATCATATTTGAAATATTTATTTAATTCTGAATTTTTTATTTTGTAGTTTATTAGTGGTTTGTCTTAACCTCTCACACCGGACAAGGTCCATGATGCGGGTCAAAGGTTACCTCTCCTTACAATGGCCTAGGTGGTTGTTTTCATAAAATTCTCTAAAATCAACCAAAATTGACAGTTCAGTTTGTTGTTGTTGTTTCTTATCCCACTTGGCTGGCCAAGCCCACGAGCCCATATGTACTCATGATTGAAGGGAAAGGAGGCAGCTTCTGTTGTGATGGAGCACCCGTAGGTAGAAGTCTGACTTTGGCTCCGTGACGCTCTTACAGTCATAGGATACCGTGACCTACGGCTTAAAGTGGATTCCTAACCACTACAAAGAACCATGGCACCGCCGAGATTCGAACCCGAAACCTGTGGCACCGAGCGCCAGAGCGCTAGACACTCGGCCATTCAGGTCCCAAATTTGTGAATGCCAACGGCACGCGGTGTTCCCAGGTGGTCATCCACTCAAGTACTGACCGCACCCAATGATGCTTGACTTCGGTGATCTAACGAGAACCGATATATTCAGCATGGTATGGCAGTTGACGAAGGGCAGTTCAGTAACCCCTATTGTTGCAAACATGCTCTCTTAGATGTAACGTTATTTTGGAGGCTAAAACTCACCGTTAAATAAACCTTTGCTCATTAACGGTGAGATGCAGCACAAAAGGCCCCTAACCGGGATGACGTTCATTAAGTCTTTATTCACAAGAAAACTTCCGCCACCAATCTTTTTGGTGATAAAAACTTGGACTAAAGTCGGAACGGATATCATTATCTCTGAATTTGTAAGAGATAATGATTTTTATTTATAGCCCAGAGAAAGAGTTTAAAAACACTTTGAATATTTATTTCTGTCTCTACTAAAATATAATAGGTACATAATAATATGCAAATATATATATATATATACTAGCAGAACTCGGCATACGTTGTCCTGCCAAAAAAAAGCATTGTAGAAAATTACATATCGCGAATATAATCTCCATGTTCCAATAATATATATGTGCGTACTTATTTTCATGGCTATCGTTTGAACGGCATATAAGATGAAATGCTGCAGCACCATCTGGTGTTAAGTAACTATAAAGTGGATAGCGTGAACTTATTTTCCATACTCGAATAAATATTATTTATTATCAATTTTCATAGAGAGTGGTTGAATAATATAGAAGTTGATAGACTGCAGCACCATCTGGTGGCGACTTACAACAAAGGGTATAGCATAAAAACATTCTACATGTTTTGTCAAACGCACACAAAAAAAATTTCATGAAAATCAGTCCAGCCGTTTAGGAGGAGTTCAGAGACAAACACATGGGCAGAAGAATTATATATATATGTATGTATGCATATTATAAATAAAATTTTATATCATCAAAACGATATATTTCAGTGTGGTTACTTAAATTGCTATTAATTTTTGTCATAAGATTGATGCAAACAGTTTTGTTGATGCTTATTATAAGAGCTGTTTAAAACAAATCTATAGAACTAAAATTATTGACATGAAAGAATATATCCATCTACACAAATGGGGAAATGGAATATATTTCCAGAGTTCGTTCTTAGAGTTGCATGATTTTCAATTAAAAAAAAAAACTTGTAACAATTACACTCAGGAGCCAAAACATTATGACCACCCCTACATTTTTGCAATGAACTCGCCTGGATGACGTGGAAGGCACGTGATCAGGTGGAAGTGGTATTTAACTGGTATTAAGTGGTGGTATGAATCCATGCCAAGGCGGGTTGAAGCTGTCTTGCGCGCCAAAGGAAAAACCAACTCGTTATTGACAGGTGGCCATAATGTTTTGGCTCTTGAGTGTATATGTTCTAATATTTGTTTTATATGTGAATACAAATTGCAAATCTTTTATTATACAATTATTATATTTTAAATGTTATTAATAATGATATTGTATTTAAAATGTTAGTAAAATTTAAAAGAAATCTAAAAAACTTTAATGTTTACAACTTGCTTATTTTCAAAATAACTGACGCACTTTCATTTATTGTTAAAAAGCTCTTTTTACGGAAGAAATCACAAAAAGCGTGCTTACCAAAAACTTAATCAAATAGCAGGAAAAGAACCAGATATTTTATGAATAAAAAGCCCTTCGCTAGGCGATTAATTAAACTTTTTTATTGCAGAGGTAACCAAACAAAAACACTTCTTTCGAAACTGTTTTGGAAATACTAAATCCTATATAATCATTTTCGTATATTTCTTATTGAAAAAAAGAAAGTATCTCTTACGTTTTAATTAAATGTATTACAAAAATTTAATTAAATGTATTACAAAAAAATTAATTTAGAGGATGATTTATTCATCCACAATTTTTTAGCTTCTCTGGCAAGTTGAAATTTAAGAATATATTTTTAATTTTTACTCTGATTTGAATTTGATTTTATTATATACTGCAGCATTTTTCCCGCGGTAAGAGTTGTAGTATTTCGTTCCCAGGAGAGAGGAATATATACTCAAGAGCCAAAACATTATGACCGCCCCTACATTTTGCAATGAACTCACTTGGTGACGTGGAAGGCACGTGATCAGGTGGAAGTAGTATTTAACTGGTATTAAGTGTTGGTATTAATCCAGGTATTAATTAAAGGTTGAAGCTGTGTTAAAATAATAAAGGTGAGCCAACTCGTTATTGACAGGTGGTCATAATGCTTTGGCTCTTGAGTGTATATATTCTTTAAAAGTACATAATAACAACCTATAACACAAATTTGATAGCAGATAAGGAGTGTTGTGGGTAGTTATATTATATGTAATTAGTGTTTTTGTACTAATGAGAACAATCTGTCACTCAAATCTGATAGCAAATATTCAGTGTCATGGATTATAAGATCTCAGATATCATCGATTGTTTGTGCGAGCGACCTTTAGTTTGGCTTCGTTTGCCGCTCTACTGTCATCTTGTGCACACTTTAGGCTAAACAGACCGGGACTTACAGTTTAAAGTGAATTCCGAACCACTACAAACATCCATGGCACCGCCGGGACTGGAACCCGAAACCTGTGGTACCGAAGGCCAGAGCGCTAGCCACTCGGCCTTTCAGGTCCTGTGCGACCTTTTTTAAAAAATAAAGCTATCATTTTTATTTAAGAATTCCTAATAATGCTTACTTCACATTTAATCGGTAACCTTTATTTTTAAAATAAAATAGGATTAATGCAGAAAATAAATTGAAAACAAATACTGTAAATTTTTCAAACTTTAGGTACCGTCATTTTATTGGGAAAATTAATACTTTTCCTTAAACAGCCTGTAAACCATAACAACAACATTAACTGTCGATTATTATCAGAAAGCAGTAGCAGAACATAATAAAAAATAAAAAATAACAATAATAAGAGAGACGAAAAATAATTCAATAAAATGAAAAAAATTTGTTTAACTTTAGTTTTTAATGAAAACGGTTTTCAGATAAAATATTTTTTATATTTAATGATTACTTATGCAAATATTTAATGTTTTCAACAATTTATTTGCTTTTATATTGATACAGAGAAAAGTTATATTCTAAAAGATCGTTTGTCATTAACTTAACATTATAATGTTTAATATATATTTTTCTATTCTTAAAACAAATATTTTCTTTGTGAAGATTTAATTTTATACAATAACCCAAATAAAAAGCTTTTATTCAAATCAATATGTACATATATAACATAAATATAATGAGTGTCAATAAAAACTATTTTGTCAATATTTTAATAGATATTGTTCTGCTTTTACGTAAAGTAATTATATTCAACTAAAGACAAATAGAAGTAAATTTTTAACATGCCATTAGTTTGCTTTTATCTCTAATCAAAATCTACCGATTCAGCAAATGCTTCGTCATTAATCCCAACAAATTCCAAAAAAAAAAAAAAACTTACTTCAAATATCTTTTTACGAAAAAAAGGATATAAAGTGCATGCTTAGTGAAATCCGAACCAATTAGCAAGTAAAGAAAACAGATATTTTATCAGCCAGCGTCATTTCGCCAAGCAATTAAACTTATTTATTATTGCAGAAGTAAGAAAAAAAGAACCTTCTTTTCCTGAAACTTTATTCCGCTTAAGCTAATCGTTAACTACTAATCCTTGCTTTAGCTCTTTTTTTTACTTTTGTTAATTATTGAGAAATGAAAATCTCTTATGATGATCTCGTGCAGTATAATTACATGTCTGCCACAAAGAAAATAGATGCTACTGGGTATTAAAGAATGATTTATACATCAACGAAACCCGTTATTTATTCTGGCAAGAAAGCATTTAGAATTATTCTTTTCATTTATTTTTTTAGACTTTTTGACCTCATTAAAAAAAGAATGAAGCAATTCTAGTTCGGTGAAGTAATTAACGAGAACTATGTGCAGCTTGATAAAATGCATTTTCGGTTTTTTTAAAACCAAAGTAAATATAAATTTATCTTTTTTTTTTTTTTTTTTTTTTTTTTTTTTTTTGGAGACGTTTCAAGTTAAAATTTTCCTTTTCCAAAAAAATGGTTATTTGGAGTGACATTTTGTGTAATTATGAACAAAGGTCGTTGCATTACAATATTTTTCCTCTCATAAACAGTTGTAAATATATTTTATTGTTTCTACAGAAAAAAAATAGTAAATTTTAACTTTCATTTTATACAGAAATTTATGAAAATTTAAAAATTGGTTGGTTATAATTACATCGTTTTCAAAAATATATGCTTTCCTCAAGAAATATTTGTCTGGATACATCCAATAATACCACAGGCACTTACACTTTGGGATCTGTACTTTGTTTTAAATACTTAAGATCAGAAATAATTTATCAAAATAATATTTCACCTGAAATAAAGAACATAATTGTTTGTGCCAATAAAGCCTCTTTTGTATTAAGAATCTATTTAAATCCCAGTTCATAAAACTAAAAAAACTAAATTTTTGTTATATAAAATCCTTATTAAACCTGTTTTTTTTATGGCTCTGATCTTTTACAGATGAAAACGGTACATTTTGCAAACAATTTATGCAGAAATTTATGAAATTTTTTAATTTGTTTGTTTGTACTGACATCGCTTTCAAAATATATGTTTTGCTCAAGAAATATTTGTCAGGATACACCCAATATTACCTTAGTCACTTACACTTTTGAATCTGCTCTTAATTTTAAATACTTAGGGTCAGAAATTAATTGTCAAAATAATATCTTACTTGAAATAAAGAACATCATTTAACCTTGTCTGCGAATAACGCTTTGTCTGTGAATAAGGCCTTTTGAGTTAGGAAATATATTTAAATTACAGTTCATGAGCAGAAAAACTAAATTCCTGTTATATAAAACTTGTATTGGGCCTACTTTGGGCTATGGCTCTGAAACTTGATTTTAGCAAGATCTGATGTAGCCCATTTGGTTATATTTCATCAGAAGACTTAAAGGACTATTCTTGGTGGTATTACTGAAAGTAATTGTTGGAGAAGACAGTACAACGCAGAAATTTAGAAATGCTGTAAAGCCTCAGATATTTAAAAATTTATGAAGATTACTAGATTAAACTGGACTGCTCATGTATTTAGAATGAATGATTTATACTCTGTAAAAGGCTCCTTTTGGCAAAGTCACAGGGACATTGAGGAAGAGGACGACTCAAGTTGCGATGGATAGACGCAGTTGAAAAAGAGTTTGTTGTACTAAAGGTTAAGAATTGGAGGATCATTGTCACTCTGAGAAACGCATGAAAATCTCTTCAAAGGAAATTCTTGGCCCACTCTGGGATGTTTTGCTATTGGTGATAATGATGATGATGATAGTTAGATCATGTACAGTAAAATTTATTAAAATACTAATAATAATAAGAAAATTCGAAATTTTTGTTATGTTACTGATAATATATTAAGTTTATCAATGCATATTTTATAAAATGTACGCACTGTATATTTTCCCCTACTCGTATACAGTGAGTACATTTTAATAATCATAATCAATTAGTTTTACAACTTTATTGTAAAAGTACAGTTTTAAGCCTATGTCTCACAGCCCTATTTCGTTATAATGTGATATATTCCTATTATAACACGAAGTAAATTGGTCTTGGGAGCCTAATGGTCTTGCGACTGACTCTCTCTGTCTAAAGACAGATAGAAGTAAATTTTTAACATTCCATTAGATTTGCTTTTAGTTTCCAAAATAAAAATAGTTTTGACATAATAAGTTAAAATTTCTAATGATTCAGCAAATGCTTTCATTAATTCCAACAAATTATTATCAACTAAAATGTAAAAAACTTACTTCAAAAGCATGCTTCCCTTACTTTTCGTAAAAAGACAAAGTCCAAGCTTACTGAAATCCGAACCCATTAGCAAGTAAAGAAAATAGATGTTTTATCAGCCAGCAGTATTTCGCCAAACAATTAAACTTATTTATTATTGCAGTAGTAAGAAAAAACTTACTTTTCATGAAACTTTATTCCGCTAAAGCTAATCGTTAAACACCAATCCTTTCATTTCCTCTTTTTTTTCACTTTTGTTAATTATCGAGAAATGAAAATCTCTTACTATCTCGTGCAGTATGATTACATGTCTGAGACAAAGAAAATCCATGCTACTGGAAATTAAAGAATGAATTAGACATCCACGAGACCCGTTATCTTTCCTGGCAAGAAAGCATTTAGAATTATTCTTTTCTTTTTTTTTTTTTTTAGAGTTTTGCGATCTCATTAAAAAAAAAAAGAAAACAATTCTAGTTCGGTGAAGTATTAACGAGAATTATGTGCAGCTTGATAAAATGCATTTTTAAAAGTAAATATAAGTTTCATTTTTTTTGTGTGGAAGCTTCAGTAGTTAAAATTTCCTTTTTTTCCAAAAGAATGGTTATTTGTAGTGACATTTGTGTAATTATGAATAAAGGTCTTTCCAAACTATCATATTTCCTATCATAAACATTTATAACTTTATTTTATTGTCTTTTACATACAAGGCATATATTCATAGTAATTTATGAAAAATTTAAAATTGGTTGGTTGATTATAACATCGTGTACATCAAAATTTATTTAAATAATTATAATAATATAAGAATTAGGAATTGTTTTATGTTACTAAAAATACATTAAATTTGTAAATCTACTCAACCGACTCCTCAGGACAATCAGATCTAAACAAATAGTGATTATACCTAGTTTAATCGATAAACACGTATCGTACAGCAATCTCTCTGGTAAATAAAGCATAGTCACTAAAAAGAAGAAGTGCCCTTGGAAGATAACATTGCCAAAAAAAAAAAATTGACTACCTTTAATTTTAAAAAATAAAATAGGATTAATGTTGAAAATCAATTGAAAACAAATTTTGTAATTTTAAACTTTAGGTGCCGTAATTTAATACTCGTGCTTAAACATCGATGAAACTATAACAATAACATTAAATGAAGATTATTATCAGAAAGCATTTAGAATATTACAATAAAAGAAAAATAAGAAAGACACAAAATATTCCCCAAAAGGAAAAACAAATATTGTTTTATATTTTGTTTTCAATAAAAAATTTTGTTTTAAATAAAATATTTCTTTTATTTATGGATATGCAAATATTTAATGTTTTTAACCATTTATTTGCTTTTATTTTGATATGAGACAGAAAAAATAATTCTAAAAACGTCGTATGTCATTAAAGTTAACGTTGTAATGCTTAATATATATTTTTATTACGCCTAAAACAAATAATTTCTTTGTGAACATTTAATATTATACAATAAACAACACAAAAAACTTTTATTGAAATCATTATGTACATATGTAACACAAACATAATGAGTGTCAATAAAAAATGTTGTAGTCGATATTTAATTGATATTCTGCTTTTTGCGTAAAATAATTCTATTCAACTGAAAAAGAAATTTTTTAATAGATTAGAAATAAATTTTAATCTTTGTTTTTGTTTGATTTTTAGTTCTAAAATCAAATCAGTTTGGATATGTAGAGTTAAAATTTCTACCGACTCAGCCAAATATCATTTCATTAATTCAACAAATTAATAAGAATTTAAAAAGACTTACTCCAAATATCATTTTTAAGGTAAAAAGGACATAAAGTGCAAGCGTATTGAAATTCGGACCAATTATCAGTAAAAGAAAATAGATATTTCATCAGCTAGCGGCATTTCGTCAAGCAATTCAACTTATTTATTCTTGCAGTAGAAAAAAAAAACCCTTTCCTGAAACTTTATTCCGCTAAAGCTAATCGATTATAACACCAAGAAATCCTTTCGTGGCTGCTTTTTTACTTTGACAGTATCGAAAATGAAAATCTCCACCGATCTCGTGCACCGGTATGATTACATGTGTACACAAAGAAAAGACATGCTACAGAATTAAGAATCATTCATACATCCACGAAACCCGTTATCTTTCTTGGTAAGAAATCATTTAGGAATCATTCTTTAATTTTTTCTTTATTAGAGTTTTGCGATCTCATTAAAAAAGAATGAACCAATTCTAGTTCGGTGAAGTAATTAACGAGAATTATGTGCAGCTTGATACTACTTCTTTTGGTTTTTTTAAAAACCTGTAAGTAAATATAAGT